>NW_019014543.1:332908-343539 GCF_000150535.2 Carica papaya
GAACTCACTAACAAGTGCACTAGTCGAACACGTATTATAGGAGTAAATTCGGATGTCTTCCCATGAGGACTAATATAACAATTACTAGAATCTTAACTAATTGATATTATTTTACCAACGACTAAGAAAATAAGTATAAACTAAAACTTAACAACAACAAAAAACAATGAATTAGAATTAATTAACAATCAAGATATAATGACGTTTAAGATCTTAAAATCTACTCTAAGTTCAACTATGAATTTTCTTAATTCAATCTACAACCAGAACTTTCCCCCAATTTCATTCAATCATGTAGTAATCTTTTTCTCAAGATCAATTACTTTACCTACTTCATAATAATACATATATCTCTATTGATTAATATGAATCAGTGCATGAACATTCAATCATCAAATATATAGATCATGCCGAGTATCTCTATTCATATTCAATCTATTGTGCTAACTTGATATTCTAATGAATAATCAATCTCCCAATCCAACCATTCATCATAAATCAATAAATAGGTTATCAGTTTATTTATACGTTAAGCCATAAGATAACACATATGGATTGGAGAAAAAGACTTTTATAGATTGAATAAGAAAATCACAAAGTATCTCTTAGGGTTTCATAAAAGATCCCAACAGAAAAGTTTAGTTATACATCCTAAAGAAAATTACAAGAGTGAAGTCTAAAGAAAACATGAAACAATTAAGAATAACCGACTAGAAGAAATTCTTGATGTCTGCAGCCGTATTCTCTTTTCTACTCCTCCTGTCCCTCTTTTTTTGAGCTCCTCCTTTTTTTATATTGTTTAAGACCTAATATTCTGATTTGGCACGTCTTACGGTCATGTCGAATTAATACACGATCGTGTTTTCTCTAAAATTACGTCAATTTTCTACTTTTAGGCACAACATGACCGTGTCTCTTTTATCGAGCAAAACAGAAACGCTACCTTCTTAACACATGGCCGTGTGTTAACCCAGTATAGGGCATTCGACCGTGTCTTCTAGGAACATGTTCGTGTCTCACTCCTCCTCAGAAACAGAAATGTTGGCTTCGTAACACATACACGTGTGTTATGGCCATGTCTCCCACATCTTCATGTTTCAACCTTTTTTCGCCCAAATCTTGTTGTAATCCACTTTAATTTGCTTCCAGGTACTAAAATCATTCCTGAAAAGTCCCAAAGATAATCTAACAACATATGTGGCAAAAATTAATTAAAATCAACTCAAATAAAATAGAAAAATACATATAAAATTCAATTATATCAACTCCCCCACACTTGAATTTTTGTTGGTCCTCAAGCAATCTTGACTCCATTCCACAGCAAAACCATAAATGAAATCCTCCTCATCAAGACTATATTAACTCAGAATAATGCAAAATAATATGTACAACAGCACAATCATCTATAAAAGACAATTTAACAACTTCATAATATAGACCATCTAGTCTGATCTTATTCTTAGAAATTAAGTATCCAAAATATTCTATGAGTCATTCAATCATTCGTAATATCCAAACTTTATAATCCAAAACATAATCAAGCTCAGTTGGCAAAAGAGTAGGCATACATGCAACTTTATCTTTTACTTTTTTTAAAGCACCTTATTAGTTGTTCGGAACGTTAGTCAACCTTTTTACGCGAGACATTGGTGATGCCAACCCCAGTTACTCAATTGGTCACACTTCTAAATGGCCACTAACTCTACTCATAATCAATATTTTATTTTTCGAGCTACATTGGTCCACTAAGGAGTAAGCCCTCCCTACCAAAGGCAGTTGTGTTCCCAGGGCTTAAAATTGAGACCTCTGGTTAAGTTAGCATAGTGCCGAACTGCTAAGCTACACCTTTTGGTGGTGTAAAATTGAGTGATTAGTGGAGTAGTTTTTTTTCTTCTACTAGCTTTATTCATAACCACCATTTTATTCTTCGAGCCAGATCAGACCACTAAGGAGAAAGCTCTCCCTACTAAAGGCAGCTGCGTTCCCAGGGCTTAAATTGGAGACCTCTGGTTAAGCTAGCATAATGTTGAACTGCTAAGGTACGCCCTTTGGTGGTATAAAATAGAGTGATTAGCGGAGTAGTTTTTTTTTGTATACAAATATATCTAATTTTATACCAAAATATGCTTACTTTTGCAAACAATTATTCAGTTTAGACAAAAGAACGAATTTCACAACTCAAAGGATGTAAAAGATTCTAAACTCTTAAAACTTTAATAAACTAAAAAGGTCAAATACTTCTATTGCTAAACTGTTCCCCCAGAAAATTTTGTCCTAATACATATAGATTTAATACTATAATTATCATCATAGGTAGTCATGACGCAACAGGACACATCAATATCAAACCATGAAACTTCATTAAGATTTAGAGGATAACAACAAATATAAAGAATTAGAATACCACTCCCCCACACTTAAATGTGACTATGTCCCCATAGTTCGTAAAGTAGAAAGATGAAAGACAATGATGACCAAAGAAACAAAACTTCCCTGAAATTTTGATGGAGTAGCATCCACACAACCTTGGTGAAGCTTGTAAAAAAATCTAAAAATGTATCGACAAATGCTAAAGGAAAACTAAGCAAACAAGTTAGTGGTAAATGAGAGAAAGGAACTAAAAGATATAAAAGGTAAAGATATACTAAAAAACAAACAAAAAAAAATAAAAATAAAAATAAAATAAAATAAAATTGAGACTAATTATCTGATGGTGGGTAGGATGGGGGCTGGAATCTTATATGCTAAAAGTACACCATCATATAATACTCCATTCGCATTTTATATTCTTCAATTATTTCTTGTCCCCTACTTAGTTGCTCTAATCTCTCCTCTATGATGGAACTTGAATTAGGACTTGCTCCTACATCAGCTTGGGGAGAGCTAGGCTCAACCTTATCTATGGGTCCCGACCACCTTGATTTCAACTTGTACAGTGGTTCCTTAGTTGATGGCTTGTGTTTCTCTATATTAGAGCTACGAATCTCTTCAAATATGAAGTTCCTTGGTGCATTAAATTGAGGTCTAGCTTATAGCAAACCTACTTATTCATTAACTTCTTCATTTTTAATGTCACTCCTTTCTCCAATCATGATACTTTGTTCTAATGCATCTTTAAAGTAATTTTTCTGAAAAACACCTTACACGACCGAATCAAGTGTATTAATCATGAAACAAATATCATCTGAAGTATGTGCATATTTCATGGATTTAGACATATAAAAAGTAATTTCATCATCAAATACCCTAAGAGTCAATTTACCATCATGAACATCAATTGAAGCTCTAACAATTGTTAGAAATGGTTTTTTTAGGATAATTAATATCTCAAAGTCCTCTTCTATATCTAAGATTACAAAGTCTACTGGAAATATAAACTTATCAACCTTAACTAACACATTTTCTATTATTCCAACGAAAATTTTGATAGACCTATCTACTAATTGCAAAGTAATCCTAGTAGGCTTAGGTTCTCCCAATCCTAACTTCTTGTAAGTATCGTACGACATCAAATTGATTCTAGCTCCTAAATTACATAAATTTTTTTCAATTGAAAGATCACCCAAGTTACATGGAATAATAAACTTACCTGGATCCTTCAACTTTTGTGGCATCTTGTTTTACAGAATAGCTGAGCATTCTTCGTTAAACATCACCATGGCCACCTCTTCCAACTTCCTCTTGTTTGAGAGAATCTCCTTTAGTAACTTTGCATAGCTAGGCATCTGTTTTAAAGCTTTAACCAAAAGAATGTTAATATGCAATTGTTTATAAATATCCAAAAACTCACCAAATTGCTTATCCTTTTGTTGTTGCTTTAATCTCCCTGGATATGGAATGTTGGAGTATTCTCCTCCTCAATTGGGTCGCTCCTTTTCTTGATCTCCATCCTTTTAGGAACTTGCTAGGTGTTTTTCCTTTTTTCTTCTTTTTCCTTGTTTGGATTGCTCCCATATGCTTATGTTATCTTCCTTGGTTCCAACTCCACTAATTGTTTTCCACTCTTCAACACTATAGCATTCACATGCTCTCTCGGGTTGGGTTTTGTGTTGTTTGGCAAAGTTCCTTTAGCACACTCGAAAATCAACTTTGCCAATTGCCCAATTCTAGACTCTTGATGGAGGCTTCATTACTTTGCAGCCTAATGTCTGTTGTTGTCATGAATTTGGCAAGCATATCCTCTATATTTGCCCTCGTTCAATGGGGGGCAGAGCTAGTGGGGCAGCTTGTTTCTGATTATTTTAGTTGCCTCATGAAAAATTAGGGCGATTCCTCCGTCCAAGATTGTAAGTATTAGAATAAGGATTTCCTTGTTGCCTTGGAGCATTAACAACATATTCCACTTGTTCAATTTGTTAAGACGGCCCCCCTTGTTGAACTTCAGAATTCTGAACTTGCATTACTTGTGCTATCACCATATTTATGTTGTTTATCTTCTTAGTTAAAGCCTCAATTTTTCATATAGAGCTGAATAGTTGTCAATATTATGCAAGTCGACATTCTTTCTTGATGAGGATCTCTCCTTCTCCCATTAGTAACTATTGTTCACCATTTCTTCAATCAACTTGTACGCTATCTTAGTTTTTCATTATTCAATATTCCTCCAGCATCAATCATGGTCTTGATGTTGGCAGTGAGACTACTGTAGAATGTCTACAACTGAAGCCACATAGGTAGATTATGGTAAAGGACTCTCTTAGCAGATCCCTATAATGATCCCAAGACTCATACATTGATTCTCCATCTATATGTGCGAATGTGGTGATGTCATTCCTCAACTAAATGTCTTTGAAGTGAGAAAGTACTTGGCTAGAAAGTGTTAGCCATGTCCTCCCAAGTAGTGATGGAACTAACTGGAAACAGATTCAAGCAAGCCCTAGTTCTACCCTTCAATGAGAAAGGGAAGAGCATCCATTATGCTTGAAAGTGTTATAAATCTCCAAAAAATTAGCAATGTATTCATTAGGATCTTCAGCTAGGAACCTAGAAAATTGTACACTCTGTTGAATTATCTGGATGATGGCTGGCTTAATCTCAAAGTTATTAGTTGATACAACCAACCTTGTGACACTTGGCTCAATTCCAGTAAGGGATGGAATAACATAATCCATCATTATGTCTCTCTTCTCCCTTTTGGTTCGTCACCCATTGTTGTTGTTCCTCTTCTCAATGAATTTCTGACACGAGATGGGAGTCGTCTCCTTCTTGCTTGTGCTCTCAGTTTACAACAAGTTCTCTCGATTTATGGATGAAAAATCAGAAGTTTTTTGCTTCTTCTGGTCATGCACTACAGAACCCCTTGCAAATAGCTAGCAAAATAAAATAAATAAGGTAAAAGTACCAAATTAATAAAAATCAGTCAACTCTAATATTGCTAGTATTAGTCCCCAGCAACAATGTCAAAAACTTGTTGTGATGTGAACTCACCAAGCAAGTGCACTAGTTCGAACACATATGATAGCGGTAAATTTAGATATCGTCCCACGAGTACTAATATAACAATTACTAGAATCTCAACTAATTGATATTATTTGGCCAACGACTAAGAAAATGAGTATAAACTAAAATTTAACAACAAAAAAATAATAAATTAGGATTAATTAACAATCAAGATATAATGATGGTTAAGATCTTAGAATGCACCCTAAGTTCAACTATGAATTTCCTTAATTCAATCTACAACCAGAACTTTCCCCCATTTTCATTCAATCATGTAGTAATCTCTTTCTCAAGATCAATTATCCTACCTACTTCATAATAATACATATATATTTATGGATTAGTATAAATCGATGCATTAACATTCAATCATCAAATATGTAGATCGTGCCAAGTATCTCTACTCACATTCAATCTATTGTGCTAATTTGATATTATAATGAACAATCAATCTTTCAATCCAATCATTCATCATAAATCAATAAATAGGCGATCAATCTATTTATGTATTAAGTCACAAGATAATACATAGGGATTGGGAAAAAAGACTTTCCCAGATTGAATAAGGAAATCACAAAGTATCCCTTAGGGTTTCATAAAAGATCCCAACAGAAAAGTTTAGTTACACATCCTAAAGAAAATTCCAAGAGTGAAATCTAAAGGAAACATGAAACAACTAAGAATAACCGATTAAAAGAAATTCTTGATGTTTGTAGTCGTCTTCTCTTTTCTACTCCTCTGGTCCCTCTTCTTTTTGGGCTCCTCCTCTTTTTGTATCATTCAAGACCTAATCTTCTAATCTGGCACGTCCCACGGCCGTGTCAAATTTGCACACAGTCGTGTCTTCCTCAAAATTACGCCAATTTCCAGCTTTTAGACATGACACAATTGTGTCTCCTATACACACGACCGTGTCTCTTTCACCGAACAAAATAGAAAAGCTGCCTTGTTAACACATGACCGTTTGTTAACCTAGTATAGGGCACATGGTCGTGTCTTCTAAGAACATGGTCGTGTCTCTCTCCTCCTCAGAAATAGAAATGCTGGCTCCGTAACACATAGCTGTGTGTTATGGCCATTTCGCCCACATCTTTATGTTTCAACCCTTTTTCACTCAAATCTTATTCCAATCCACTCTAATTTGCTTCAAAGTTCCAATATCTTTCCTAAAAAGTTCCAAAGACGATCCAACAGCATATGTGGCAAAGATCAATCAAAATCAGCTCAAATAAAATAGAAAAATATCTATAAAATTCAATTATATCACTAACTTACAAGTATCTATCAGCAGATCATAAATGTATTTCTATTGAGAAATAAAGAAACTAGATTTTGAGTGGACGACGTTAATTCCAAAAAAATACTTCAATTACCCAATTCCTTGATTTTGAATTCAATTATCAAACATTATTTTAAAATCAATTTTTCTTTTTCATCATCTTCTGTTATAATAATGTCATCAATGGATATTAGAAGGGTTGTTACTCCCTTTGTCTTTAAATGCTTGGTGAACAAATTATGGTCTCCTTGAGACTACTCAAATCTCAAGTTTATTGTCATTCTTCAGAACCTGTCAAACCATGTTCTTTGCGATTAGTTAAGTTCATATAATATCTTTTTCAATTTATAGACCTTACTTGGTCCTTCTTCTCTGTCAAAGTTTGGTGGGATATCTATGTAGATCCCTTCTTCTAAATCTCCATGCAGAAAGAAATTTTTTACATTAAATTATTGTAGTTACAAATCAAACAGCTAATGACAACAAAATTCACATAGTATTCATCTTGGATACTAGTGGAAATGTCTCCAAATAGTCTATGTTATAAACCTTTGTATAGCCTTTTATCATTATTCTTTCTTTACACCTCTTAATTGTCCTATTGGACATGTAATTGATGTTAAAAACTCATTTATATCCCACTGATTTCTTTTCTTTGGGTAGATCTACCATTTTCCTTATCAGATTTTTTTCAAGTGTCTATATTTTTATATTTATAGAATTTTTTTCATTTTTCATAAGATATTGTCTCAAATACTATGTTAGGAATAGACTCAATTTCAAATTTGTGAATAAATTTTTATGGAATGATGAACAATTATCAAATGATACAAATTATGATATAAGATGGAAAACAATATTTAGTGCATTCTCTAGTACCTTTAGGAGTGCAATAGGTATATCACTGTCAGATTATATAAGTTTTTCAAGACTTACCTCAGTTTCAGGACCGAGGTTGGATATTTGGACCTACTTAGGCTCAAGACTTGGAATTTTCCTCTTCTACACACATGAGAAAACCTAGGATCTACTATGATTTTTAAATTTATGGCTTTTCTGGTGGATTCTAAAGGTTTTCTTGTGGCGATGGTGTCGGGCATACGAAAAAAATTGTAGGATTAAGTCTGTTGAGGATTTCATATCCTTATCTTCTAATATATACTCCCTCTTAAAATAAGGTTAGGTGAAGTATGATTCTTACTAAACAAATACGACATCCGTAGACACATAAAATTTTTAGATAGTTGGATGATAACATTTATATTCCTTTTGAGAATATGAGTACTCCACAAAAATATATTTCACGATCCGTGGATCAAGTTTTCTTCTTTGATGGAAATGAATAAGAACGAAAACAACACACATAAATAACCAATGGACAAGATGGTTTATGATTCTTACTATTAAGTAAAACTTTTGAAGAATTTCTAGAATACTTTTGAAGTTAAGAACACTAGAGGAGAATTAATTAGTAATATAGGTGTCGATAAGGATGACTTTATCCTAATATTATATTATAACATTATTTTTGGAAAAGAAAAGCTTTGGTGATGGCTAAGGTGACTATTCTTGTATCTGCTGCTTTGTTTTGTTGTGGAATGTGGATGCAAGATGATTCTTGAAGAATCTATTCCTAATAGAAGAATGATAAAAGCGTGTACTTAAAAAAAATCTGGTGTTGTTGGTGCCGAATCTTTTTAATAAATTAGGTTTTAATCATGTTGTAGAACTAAAGTATGATATGATAAAATTATATACACTTTGAGTAAAAAATAGTCAATTGACTCTAGTACAACCGTTAATAAAAGCCAAACTGTAGAGTTTCAAAAATATTAAGTCCATGAGTTAATCTTCAAATATCACATGGATTAATAAAAAATGAACTAAACTTCTTTTATTACTAATAGAAAATGGTACATGTTTATATTTTACAAACTTACAAATATCACAGTGCAAAATTAAATATTCTAAATTTAAAAAAAAATAAGAAAAACATAATGTTCAATATAGAAAAATATGGATGGCCAAATCTTTTATTGTAGTGTCAAATCATATGTATGGCATTAGTAGTAACAACATAGAATGACCCCCAGGTCCATCCAAATAGTATAGTCTATTTTTTACTTTAGCACGTTCAATCATCTTCCCTGAGTTTTGGTCCTCAAAGTCATAGTGAAAATAGTCAAATGCTATTTTGCAATTCAAAATTGAAAAAAATGGGTGCCCAAATATTTTGTGTGTGTGATCGGTAGGAATAGTGTTGAAGGATCTCCCAAATGTCTCTAAGTAGTACATTCCATTTCTGACTTTAACACGTTCAATCATTTTCCTAGGGTTCTAGTAATAAAAGTAATAATAAAAAGAGTTAAATGTTACTTCACAGTTCAAGTCTTATAATAACTTATTAACTGACACAATATTAGTAAACAATTAGGGAACACGTAACATATTTTCCAAGACTATGTTAAGAGTAAATTTAAGGTTGTGTTCACCAACAACAATATTGACAGAGCCATCAATAGTGATAATTTTCTTATTACTTGGGCGGAACATATATGTATGAAAATATTTAAAAGTGTTAATCATATGATAAATGACTCATCAGTCTATAATCCAAGAATTTTTAAAGAGTTTATTGAGGTTTTTAAACCGCGTGAAAAGGAAAGCATACTTGAGTGTTCTATTATAAAAATACTTATGGGTTTCTTAAGGTCCTCCAATTGACTTCACAGTTTAATCTCAATTTTAAAAGTAATGAGATCTATAAATGTGTCTTCTTCTAGTTAGTTGGCTATGTGAACCTATTTGGGAATCTTCGATAAAGTAGTTTTGTATCTCCACTCTTTTCTAGAAGTACTGTGTTTGCCATCAATTTCTAACATTTGTCTTTACCATTTTGGTTTTTCGCATAAGGTACATTAAAGATTATCCTTGTTATCCACCCTTGATGTCGAGTTTTTATAGTGACTTATATCTTTTATCAAATAAGGTCTAGAACCTGTGAAATCATGGTTGAACTATTGGAGTAAGATTTTGGCATGATTCATCTTTTGTTCTCTTTCGACTGTTAAAGTGAAAAATACCTCATTAAATGATGACATTTTCTCTTTTTCTAAAATTTAGACTCATACTTGATCATATTTAGAATTTAGTATTGCCAGAAATAAATAAGTATAATATGTTTCTACAGACTTCTTAAGACGAGCTATACTTTATTGTATTACGTAGTAAGGTTGTGATATTAGTCCAATTCCTACCATTAAATTTGTAATATGTTAAAATATTCATAGACTGACCTTTTCTCTTATTTGGTGGACTATCACTTGATAGTTAAGTTATAAATTTGTGTCGCATCCTTGATAGTAGGTTTTACTAATTGCATCGCATGCTACTTTTAATGTGGACAGGAACATCACAATCTTACTTATTTCTAAAGCCATGGAGTTTCAGAGTAATGTCACGATCATGTAATCCTTTTCATCCCAAGCATCGAACGTGGCACATTCGGGTTTTGGTATAGTATAAAAAGTTGGTTGAGTTTCTCATTTCCCTTTATGGTGGTTCGAATTATTTGAGACTAACTCAAATAATCATTTCTCATGAAGCGATAGGCTATCTGGATTGGTTGAAATTCACTAGTGGCACTCCCATGGTTAAAGTGGGCTATAGTGTTTTAAGATATTATTTCTTACATTCTTGGAGTGTTTTTTCGACAATTACGATTAAATAAAAAATTATAAGAAGGATTTTACCAAGAGGACACATTTCTGTGTATATCTAATTAGAGGAGCTAAAGCTGCTATGATGGACATGTGTATGGTTATGCACATGGCTCCCAGACAGATGCTTGCAACTCCCAAATAGATGGACACGTCGCAGATAGCTACTTCTAGCTCGGGAAGACATGTGCATG
>NW_019014543.1:411588-438560 GCF_000150535.2 Carica papaya
CAAAAGTTGAGTAAGTGTGGATTCTGACTTTAGCAGACCGCCTTCCTAGGACACATCATATCGAAGGAAAGAGTATCAGTGAATGCTGAAAAGGTTAAAACGGTACTTGGCTGGGAGAAGTTGACATCAGTTAAGGAAATCCGTAGCTTCTTGGGAATGACAGGTTATTACCGTAGGTTCGTCGAAGGATTCTCTAGTCTAGTGGCTCCTCTAACCCAACTCACAAAGAAGAATGCCAAGTTTGAGTGGAATGAGGACTGTGAGAGAAGTTTTTCAGAATTAAAGGAGTGGCTGACCACTGCACCCGTACTGGCTTTACCGAGTGGATCGGGGGGATATACAGTTTATAGTGATGCCTCTTATCTAGGACTGGGTTGTGTCCTGATGCAGCATGGGAAGGTCATAGCATATGGGTCCAGACAGTTAAAGAATCATGAGAAGAACTACCCCACCCATGACTTGGAACTTGCCGCAATCATACACGCCTTGAAAACCTGGCGCCATTATTTATACAGAGAGACCTTTCAGATCTATACCGATCATAAGAGTTTGAAACACATATTCACTCAAAAGGATCTCAACATGCGTAAGAGAAGATGGATGGAACTCCTTAAAGACTATGATTGTGATATCTTGTATCATCCGGGTAAGGGCAACGTGGTGGCAGATGTTCTCAGCAGGAAAAGTGTAGGTATCTTAGCCCATTTAATGGTGTCAGAACACAGGCAAATTGGGGCCACACAACAGGTTCGACTTCAGGACCTAAAGAGGGTTGCATGTTTGGGCCGTCTGACTGTCTAGCCCGAGTTAATACAGAGAATAAGGGAAACCCAGTCAGTCGACCTCACCCTAATAGCCCGCAAGAATGATGCAGAACAGGGAGTGAGTTCAGAATTCTGAATCTCTGCCGATGGGTTACTCCGGTTCCAGGACAGGGTGTATGTCCCAGATGACAATGAGTTAAAGAGAGACATCATGATAGAGTCCCATACCTCGAAGTTTGCCATGCATCCCAGAAGCACCAAAATGTGCCAAAGCATGCGACCCCGGTTTTGGTGGAATGGGATAAAGAGGGACATAGCTAACTTTGTATCTAAATGCTTGGTATGCCAACCGGTCAAGGCAGAGCGTCAACGCCCAGGCGAGTTACTTCAGCCCTTACCGATCCCGGAGTGGAAGTGGGAACATATCACCATGGACTTTGTAACAGGATTATCCAAGGCACGTTCAGGACATGACATCATCTGGGTAATTATTGACCGGCTTACCAAGTCTTCCCGCTTCCTAGCCATCAGGATAACCGATCCCTTGGACAAGTTGACAAAAATGTATATTCGGGAAATAGTCAGATTGCATGGAGTTCCAGTGACAGTGGTATCCGACAGGGACCCCAGGTTCACTTCTCGATTTTGAAGTAGCTTTTAGCAGGCCATGGGAACAAAGCTGTCTCTTAGTACTGCTTTCCATCCTCAAACTGATGGACAGTCAGAAAGGACAATCCGTACATTTGAGGATATGCTCCGAGCTTGTGTTCTTGACTCTGGGGGCCATTGGGACGACCATCTACCCTTGATAGAATTTGCCTATAACAACAGCTACCAAGCGAGCATTGGCATGGCTCCGTATGAGGCGTTATATGGGCACCCATGCAGATTGTCGATTTGTTGGGAAGAAGTGGGTGACAGAAAATTGTTCAGCCCGGAGTTGGTGGAGGAGACCACGTCTAAAATAGTTAAAATCAGAAAGAACATTCAGACGGCTCAGAGCAGGCAGAAGAGTTATGCGGACACCCGGAGGAGAGATTTAGCGTTTGAATAAGGCGACTGGGTGTTCTTTAAGATCACTCATTTCAAGGAAATTAGTAGGTTCGGCAGGAGGAAAAAACTGAACCCCCGATTTATTGGACCATTTGAAGTTTTTGATAAGATTGATACTGCCGCCTACAGACTAGCACTGCCTCCAGAGCTCTCCAAGGTCTACAATGTGTTCCATGTATCCATGCTACGTAAGTACAACCCGGACTTATAACGGCCCCGAAATTTAAAGAAATGTATGTATTAAAATTCTAAGTGCGGAGCGAAATAAAATTCTGATAACATCCTTACACATACTAAAACGTATTCAATGTGTGAACGAATAAATTAATTAAGGTAAATACTAGTAATGAATGCTATAAATAAAACTATTAATTCCTTAGGCGTCTACTTGCCGTCTTCCTGCGGGACGAGCTCGGGAACCAAATCCTCCTGATATGAAATGGTTAAATAAGGAATGAGCTACACTAGCCCAGTAAAGACATCACACTATCTCACTGTCACAGAAGTAAAGGTTTGTAGAAAAATAAAAACAACCAATAGGACATAATTCATGATAAATTTATTTATCAATAATAAAAACCTTTACTATCCACTTACCTCGGTGAGATTCGTGAAAATAACATATGAAAACAATAACATTATAACCATCATAAAATCATATACACTTTGTAACGTAACACATGTTATACTTTTGTACCTCAATAATCAGACAACAAATTTCCTCTTTTACCAGTCTACTAGTATCCATGGGGATCCATAGGGGGTTCTTGCTACACCTGAACCATTAACATTAATAATCTGATTCCAGGGCCATCCCTATATCCCGTCCGGTATGGGCGCCAAAACCATGAACCTCAATACCCCGTCCGGTATGAGGGTGAAACGGGCCGTCCCCATACCCTGTCCGGTATGGGTGCCAAAACACATAAGGTCTCCATATCCCGTCCGATATGAGAGACAATGTTCCCGGTAGGGTTCCCTACGGATCCGGTCCGTCCACCATCTCTGAGGATATCTAGTCAGGCTGTCTAATTATCCATTTATCAATTCACATAACATTTTTTTTTCCCATTTTCCTTGGTCTCAATTATCCAATCATACACAAACATGTAAACTAATAATGAACACCAAATAAAACAACACAACATCGGGTTCACCATAATTCAAACTATAATAAAAGAAACCATGATTCATGCATACGAAACTATAAAATAAATACATCAAATACCATACTGCATTTAAAGCTGAAAAATAGATCAAACAACAATTGACTGAAAAATACATCAGATTTGGGCTTCATTAGTAACCTTAATTAATTATACACACGTATTAATTCATAAAATGCCGTTTTATTATTTATTGAGCTTTAATACCGTGATAGGAAATAGGGTGAGAAATCCTTACTTGTTTCGGGGTCTGAAATCGGCTCTACAATGCGCCTACGGGCTGTCCCTAAATTGCCTGAATTTTTTCCAAAAAACTGAAACGCACTACCGGTACCTGTACGTGTCCCAAAAAATCCCAAATCAGACCAGGGCCCCTTTTCGGTCAATATCGAAATTCTGGCACGGTTGCTCCGCTGTGCTCCAGCGACGGCACCGCCGCGATCTGCCTTAGGTTGGCCGTTTTTGGCCGAATTCGGCCAAACTTGCATTGGTTCCTGCGATAAAACAACCCTAGGGCCCTCGGTGGGCCAAAAAATCACAAAAAATCGAGACTTACTGGCGGTAGAGCTCTCGGGTGCGGCGGCTTCTCCAGCGCGAGTCGCGGTTTGATGTTTTGTTCCAGTCAACCTGTAGAGAAAAGGACGGTGATCACAATGGTATAAAAATTGCATCGAACGAAAACCGGAAAGGGCCTCATCGGAGGCAAAAATCGAGGAAAACCGCGGCAGCGCCGCTGGACTTGGTGGTGTTTTTCGGCCGATTGGCCGGTGGTTTGGCTCCGATTTGACCATAGGCGGATTCAGCATCAAAAAACGAGCCAAGGGAAGAAAATTTACCTCGTTTGGCGGTCGAAAAACCCTCCGATATGGCAGCGGGTGGCGGCGGCCGGCTCCTCCGGTGACTGGTTCTTCTTCTCTGGCGAGGGTACTAGCGGCTAGGGTTTGGGATCGGGTGTGGGTGAGGTTATTTATAATCTTCCCCTATTAATCTCAGCCGTCCATCACGTTTTAATTTAGACCGTCCGATCACGATTAAAATGGGAATAAATCTGAGCCGTCCATCGCGATGCGATCTGGGCCGTCTGTGCATGATTCATTCTGAGCCGTCCACACGCGTGAGATTTGGGTCGTCCGTGCGCGTGAGATCTGGGCCATCCGCACGCGTGAGATCTGGACTATTCAATCGTGTGCACGCGGATCGCTCACGTGGCTTCGTCCCGCGTGGTCTCCCGCGTCAGCTTCCTTGCCACGCGGCGCATTCTGGTTAGCCGGGGCTGCTGACTTCGCTGCAGACGTGGCTGCTGAGATGGCACAACCTTCTTAAATTGCGTTTTCACCCCCGGATTCTGATTTTCTTTTCAAAAACACCCATTGAATCCAAATTTTTACCCATTTTTCTCAAAATCAATTTCAATTAAATCCCAAAAATAATTTTACCCTATTTTATCATTATTATTATTATTATTTTTATTAAATTAAATTAAATTAAATTAAAACTTTATAAATAAAATATTAAAAAATTAAACTAAAATTCTATTATAAATTAAAATAAATTAAAAAATAAAAATAATAAAATTTGGGTGTTACAACTCTCCCCCCTTAAAGAAATTTGGTTCTCCAAATTTGCCTCTTACTCTTGGTCGAACAAATGGGGATACTAGACTCTAAAATCTGATTCTAGCTCCCAGGCAGCCTCCCTTGGCGTGTGGTTCTGCCACACGACCTTTATAAATGATATTTTCCGATTGCGGAATATCTTGCTCTTTCGGTCCGTGATACCGACTGGTACTTCTTCATAAGATAAGTGCTCTTAGAGTGGAAGTGGTTCATGAGCCAAGACATGAGAGGGGTCCGGGTTGTACTTACGTAGTATGGATACGTTGAACACATTGTGGACTTTGGAGAGCTCTAGAGGCAGTGCTAGTCTATAGGCAGCAGTACCAATCCTGTCTAAGATTTCAAAAGGTCCAATAAATCAGGGGTTCAATTTTCCCCTCCTGCTGAACCTACTAATTTTCTTGAAAGGAGTGACCTTAAAGAACACCCGGTCGCCTTTCTCAAACGCTAGATCTCTCCTTCGAGTGTCCGCATAACTCTTTTACCTTCTCTGATCTGTCTGAATGTTTTTTCTGATTTTAACTATTTTAGACGTGGTCTCCTCTACCAACTCCGGGCCGAACAATCTTCTATTGCCCACTTCTTCCCAACAAATCGGTGATCTACACGGGCACCCATATAACGCCTCATATGGAGCCATGCCGATGCTTGCTTGGTAGCTGTTATTGTAGGCAAACTCTATCAGGGATAGATAGTCATCCCAATGACCCCCGAAGTCAAGGATACATGCTCGAAGCATATCCTCAAGTGTATGAATTGTCCTTTCTGATTGTCCATCAGTTTGAGGATGGAAGGCAGTACTGAGAGACAGCTTTGTTCCCATGGCTTACTGAAAGCTACTCCAAAACCGAGAAGTGAACCTGGGGTCCCTGTCGGATACCACTGTTACTGGAACTCCGTGCAATCTGACTATTTCCCGGATATATATTCTTGCCAACTTGTCCAAGGGGTCGGTCATTCTGATGGCCAAGAAGTGGGAAGATTTGGTAAGCCGGTCAACAATTATCCAGATGGTGTCATGTCCTGAACGTGCCTTGGGTAATCCCGTTACGAAGTCCATGGTGATGTGTTTCCACTTCCACTCCGAAATCGGTAACGACTGAAGTAGCCCACCTGGGCGCTGATGCTCTGCCTTGACTTGCTGACATAACAAGCACTTGGATACAAATTCGGCTATGTCTCTCTTCATCCCATTCCACCAAAATTGGGGTTGCATGCCTTGGTACATTTTGGTGCTTCCGGGATGCATGACAAACTTCAAGCTATGAGACTCTATCATGATGTCTCTATTTAACTCGCTGTCGTCTGGGACACACACCCTGTTTTGGAAACGGAGTAACCCATCGGCAGAGATTCAGAATTCTGAGCTCACTCCAAGTTCTGCATCCTTCTTGCGGGCTACCAGGGCGGGGTCGACTGACTGGGCTTCCCTTATTATCTGGATTAACTCGGGCTGGACTGTCAGGCAGCCCAAACATGTGACTCTCCTCAGGTTCTGAAGTCGAACCTGTTGTGTGGCCCCAATTTGCCTGCATTCTAAAACTATTAAATGGACTAAGATACCTGCACTTTTCCTACTGAGAGCGTCTGCTACCACGTTGTCCTTACCTGGATGGTATAAGATATCACAATCATAGTCTTTAAGGAGTTCCATCCACCTTCTCTGATGCATGTTGAGATCATTCTGAGTGAATATGTGTTTTAAACTCTTATGATCAGTATATATCTGAAAGGTCTCTCCGTATAAGTAGTGGTGCAAGGTCTTCAAGGCGTGTATGATTGCGACAAGCTCTAAGTCATGGGTGGGATAATTCTTCTCATGATTCTTTAACTGTCTGGACCCATATGCTATGATCTTCCCATGCTGCATCAGGACACAACCCAGGCCTAGATAGGAGGCATCACTATAAACTGTATATCCCCCCGATCCACTCTGTAAAGCCAGTACGGGTGCAGTAGTCAGCAGCTTCTTTAATTCTGAAAAACTCCTTTCGCAGTCCTCGTTCCACTCAAACTTGGCATTCTTCTTTGTGAGTCGGGTTAGAGGAGCTGTTAGGCTGGAGAATCCTTCAACGAACCTGCGGTAATAATCTGCCATCCCTAGGAAGTTCCGGATTTCCTTAACTGATGTCAACTTCTCCCAGCCAAGTACCGCTTCAACCTTTTCGTAATTCACTAATACTCCTTCCTTTGATATGATATGTCTTAGGAAGGCGGTCTGCTCAAGCCAGAATCCACACTTACTCAACTTTGCATATAACTTCTTTTTTCTGAGGACCTGCAAAACTTGGGCAAGATGGTGAGCATGTTCTTCTCTGCTTTTTGAGTAGATTAAGATGTCATCGATGAACATGATAACAAATTGATCCAAGAACTCTCTGAAGACCTTGTTCATCAGATCCATAAAGATTGTCAGGGCGTTGGTTAGCCCAAATGGCATGACCAGGAACTCATAATGTCCATACCTGGTTCGAAAGGCCGTTTTAGGGATGTCTTCTGTTCTTATCTTCACCTGATGGTAACCTGATCGCAGGTCTATTTTAGAGAACACTTGTGCACCCTGCAACTGATCGAAGAGGTCATCAATCCTGGGAAGGGGATATTTGTTCTTAATTGTAACATTCTTCAATTATCTGTAATTAATATACAGTCTCAATGTTCCATCTCCTTTCCTGGAAAAAGTGATTCCGGCACCCCAAGGGGACACACTTTCCTGGAAAAAGTGATCCGTTTCCTCAGCTCTTCCATCTCAATGCAGCTCATGCAGTAAGGAGCAACCGAAATGGGTTGGGTGCCTGGCTGTAGGTCTATAGTGAACTCGACTTTCCTGTTCACCGGCAGTCCGAGTAGTTCGTCCGGAAACACATCTGGAAAGTCTCGGACTATCGAAATCTCTTGGATACAAATCTCCTTCTTGGGCTTGCCCTGTACCACGTCTGGGTCGGCGTCGGCATCCTGCTAGGTGAGGTTGTAAACCCTGCCCTGAAAAGGAGGTCTTCCTTGGTTCTGATTCTTCGGGCACTCTCTCGCATAGTGCTGGGCACTACCACATATGCGATAGGTGTTGTTGAGGCGGTAGCATGGTCGGTCCCCGTGATCCCTGCCACAGTGCTGGCAGATCTTTCCACGTGCTGCCCCTGGAGCCTGAGGAGGGACCTGGATCACTGGTCTGGGCCTCTTATTTAGTTGGACCGGTGCAGTAGGTGCTGGTCTGCGGGGTGGAGCTGAGGGTCGGTGACTCCTTGCTGACTGAGGACGGGTGTTGAAACTCCTCTCCACAATCTGCGCCTTTGCTAGAACGGCTGAGTATGTCTTGAGCTCTAGTACCAATAAGTGTTGCATGATTTCTGGGCGGAGGCCCCACTGGAATCTCCTGCCCTTCCTGCCTTCATCCATCAATGTCTCCGGGAAGTATCGGCCCTGCTCTAGGAACTTACTAGCATATTCCAATACCGTCATGTTTTCCTCGACCAGCTGAACAAACTCCACCTCCTTCAGGTATCGGATGTGCTCAGGGAGATACTCCGCATGGAAGGCCGCTAAGAACTGCTCCCAAGTGGCTGGTGTAGGTAGGGTGGTCTGCTTGAGCTCCCACCAACGACCTGCTTCCCCTACCAGCATGTAGGAAGCAAGGGCAGCTCTCTGCTCGGGAACCACTCCCAAGGTCTTGAAAGCTCTCTCAGTCTCTACCAACTAGTACTGAGCATCTTCAAAAAAGGATCCCCTTGCAAAAGTGGAAGGGTTCAGTCTCCTGTATCTCTCTATGTAGCTTGGGTCGATCAAGGAAGGAGCTGGGTCCCGTGGAAGAGGGACTGGGCCCGGCTGGGGATAGACTGGGGGGCCCTGTAGTGGCACCTGCTGATATGGTGGGGGCACCAGATTGTACTGTGGTGGTGCCGGGCAGTACGGTGGCTGGGGCACCGGTTCATACTGCGGCGGTGGTGCCGGGTGGTACTATGGTGGAGCAGGCTCGTGCCGGGGTGGCTCGGGATCCGCTTGCTGTAACAGTGGCTCAACCCGTGGTAGTGGGGGAGGTTCGGGTAACTCCTTTCTCTCCTCTTGACCTTGTTGGGCGGCCATGAGCATCTCAAATATTATGTCCACATCTTTCCAAAGCAAATCATCCCGGGCTACTCGATTTAGTGGGGGTCTTCCTCTCCTCATTTCTTTGCACTTGTTTTGTAAGGAAGAGTTGAGTAACGATTTATCGGTGGGTATTTCTCTAACCATTATTGTGTAAGGGATGAGTTCGAGGAACGCGGCTCTAATACCAACTATAACGGCCTCGAAAATTTAAAAGAAAATGTATGTATTAAAAATTCTAAGTGCAGAAGCGAAATAAAAATTCTAATAAACATCCCTTACACAATAACCAAAAATATATTCAACGTGTGAAAGAATAAACTAACTAAGGTAAATACTAGTAATGAATGCTATAAATAAAACTATAAATTCATTAGGCGTCTACTCGCCGTATTCCTATGGGACGGGCTCGGGAACAAAATCCTCTTGATCTGAAATGGTTAAATAAGGAATGAGCTACACTAGCCTAGTAAATACATCACACTTCTCACTGTCACAGAAGTAAAGGTTTATAGAAAAATAAAAACAACCAATGGGGCATAATTCATGAGAAATTCATTTATCAATAATAAAAACCTTTACTATCCACTTACCTTGGTGAGATTCGTGAAAATAACATATGAAAACAATAACATTATAACCATCATAAAATCATATACACTTTGTAACGTAACACATGTTATACTTTTGTACCTCAATAATCAGACAACAAATTTCCTCTTTTACCAGCCTACTAGTATCAATGGGATCCTTTGGGGATCTCTGCTATACGTGAACTATTAACATTAATAATCTGATTTCAGGGCCGTCCACATACCCCGTCTGGTATGGGCGCCAAAACCATGAACCTCAATACCCCGTCTGGTATGGGCGCCAAAACCATGAACCTCAATACCCCGTCCGGTATGAGGGTGAAACGGGCCGTCCCCATACCCCGTCCAGTATGGGCACCAAAACACATAAGGTCTCCATACCCCGTCCGATATGAGAGACCACGTTCTCGGTAGGGTTCCCTACGGATCTGGTCCGTCCACCATCTCCCAGAATATCTAGTCAGGCTGTCCACATTATCCATTTATCAATTCACATAACTTTTTTTTTCTCCATTTTTCTTGGTCTCAATTATCAATCATACACAAACACGTAAACGAATAATGAACAACAAACAAAACAACACAACATCGAATTCACCATAATTCAAACCATAATAAAAGAAACCATGATTCATGCATACGAAACTATAAAATAAATACATCAAATACAATACTGCATTTAAAGCTGAAAAATAGATCAAACAACAACTGACCAAAAAATACATCAGATTCGAGCTCTATTAGTAACCTTAATTAATTATACACATGTATTAATTCATGAAATGCCGTTTTACTATTTATTAAGCTTTAATACCGTGATAGGAAATAGGGTGAGAAGTCTTTACTTGTTTCGGAGTCTAAAATCGGCTCTACAATGTGCCTACGAGCTGTCCCTAAATTTCTTGAATTTTCTCTGGGAAACTGAAACGCACTACCGGTACCTGCACATGTCCCAAAAAATCCCAAATCAGAACAGGCTCCTTTTCGGCCAATATCGGAATTCCAGCACGGCGGCTCCGCCGTGCTCCAGCAACGGCACCGCCTCGGATTAGCCGTTTTCGGCTGAATTTGGCCAAACTTGCATTGGTTCCTGTGATAAAACAACCCTAGGGCCATCGATGGGCCAAAAATTATGAAAAATCAAGACTTACCGGTGGCGGAGCTCTCGGGTGTGACGGCTTCTCCGGCGCGAGTCGCAATTTGATGTTTTGCTCCGGTTAACCTGTAGAGAAAAGGACGGTGATCACAATGGTGTAAAAATTGCATCGAACGGGAACCGAAAAGGGCCTCATTAGAGAAAAAAATCGAGGGTAGCCGGGACAGCGCCGTTGGACTTTGGTGGTATTTTCGGCCGATTGGCCGGTGGTTTGGCTCTGATTTGGCCATAGGCATATTCAACATCAAAAAATGAGCCAAGGAGAGAAAATTTACCTCGTTTGGTAGTCGAAAAATCCTCTGGTGCGGCGGCGGGTAGTGGTGGGCGGCTCTTCCGGTGACTGGTTCTTCTTCTCTGGCGATGGTACTGGCGGCTAGGGTTTGGGGTCGGGTGTGAGTGAGGTTATTTATAACCTTCCCCTTTTAATCTCAGTCGTCCATCACGTTTTAATCTGGGCTGTCCGATCGCGATTAAAATGGAAATAAATCTGGGCCGTCCATCGCAATGCAATCTGGGCTGTTCATGCGTGATTCAATCTGGGCCGTCCGCACGCGTGAGATCTGGGCCATCCGTGCGCGTGAGATCTGGGCCGTCCGCACGCGTGAGATCTGGACCGTTCAATCGCGTGTACGCGGATCGCTCACGTGGCTCCGTCCAGCGTGGTCTCCCGCGTCAGCTTCTTTGCCACGTGACGTGTTCTGGTTGGCCAGGGCGACTGACTGGGCTGCTGACGTGGCTGTTCATGTGGCACAACTTTCTTAAATTACGTTTTTACCCCGATTTCTGATTTTCTTTTTAAAAACATATAATCCAAATTTTCAACCATTTTTTCCAAAATCAATTTCAATTAAATTCCAAAAATAATTTTACCCTATTTTATCATCATTATTATTTTTATTTTTATTAAATTAAATTAAATTAAATTAAAACCTTATAAATTAAATATTGAAAAATTAAACTAAAATTCTAATATAAATTAAAATAAATTAAAAAATAAAAATAATAAAATTTTGGTATTATAGGACCCCTCTCATGTTTTGGCTCATGAACCGCTTCCACTCCAAGAGGACTTATCTTATGAGGAAGTACCAGTCGGTATCATGGATCGAAAGAGTAGAATACTCCGCAACCGGAAAATATCATTTGTAAAGGTAGTGTGGCAGAACCACTCGCCAAGGGAGGCTACCTGGGAGCTAGAATAAGACTTTAGAGCCCAGTATCCCCATTTGTTCGACCAAGAGTAAGAAGCAAATTTGGGGGACCAAATTTCTTTAAGGGGGGGAGAGTTGTAACACCCAAAACTTTTTATTTTATTATTATTAGAATTTTATTTGATTTTATTTTATTTTAATAATTAATTTATAAGGTTTTAATTTAATTTAATTTAATTTAATAGAAAAAAATAATAATAATGATAAAATGGGGTAAAATTATTTTTAGAATTTAATTGAAAATGATTTTGGGAAAAAGGGGTGAAAATTTGGATTCTGGGGGTGTTTCTGAAAAGAAAATCAAAAATCGGGGGTCAAAACACAATTTAAAAAAATTACGCCACGTCAGCAGCCCGGTCAGCTGCCCCGGCCAACCAGGACGCGCCGCGTGGAAGGGACGCTGACGCGGAAAGCCACGCGGGACGGAGCCACGTGGGCGATCCGCGTGCGCGCGATCAGACGACTGAGATCCGTTCCCGCGCACACGGATGACTCATATCAAATGCGCGCATGGACTGCCTAGATCGCATCGCGATGGACGGTTAAGATTTATTTCTAATTTAATCTCGATCGGACAGTCCAGATTAAATCGTGATGGACGACTCAGATTAAAAGGGGAAGATTATAAATAATCACATCCACACCCAACCCCAAACCCTAGCCGCCAAAACCCTCGCCGGAGAAGACAACCTAGCCACCGGAGAAACCGACCGTCGCCACCCGCCGCCGCACCGGAGCACTTTTCGGCTGCTAAACAAGGTAAAATTTCTCTTTTTGGCTCGTTTTTTGATGCTGAACCTCCCTGTGGCCAAATCAGAGCCAAACCACCGGCTAATTGGACGAAAAACACCGCCGAAGTCAAATGGCACCGCCGCAGGTTTTCTCAATTTTTGCCTCCGATGAGGCCCTTTCCGGTTCCCGTTCGATGTAATTTTTACACCACTGTGACCACCGTCCTTTTCTCTACAGGCTGATCGGTGCAAAACACCAAATCGCAACTCGCGCCGGAGGAGCCGCTGCACCCGAGAGCTCTGCCGCCGGTAAGTCTCATTTTTTTGTAATTTTTTTGCCCATCGAGGGCCCTAGGGGTGTTTTATCACAAGAAGCAATGCAAGTTTGGCCGAATACGGCCGAAAACGGCCAGAAACGGCCAACCCGAGGCGGATCATCGCCGAAGGAAGCCAGAGCCGCAGTGCCAGAATTTCGAAATTGGCCGAATAGGCCCTGGGTCTGATTTGGAGTTTTTTGGGAACATGTGCAGGTACCGGAAGTATGTTTTAGTTTTTGAGAAAAAAAATTCAGGAAATCTAGGGGTTGCCCAGAGGCGCAGTGAGAACCCGATTTCAGACTCCGAAACAAGTAAGGATCCCTCACCCTATTTCCTATCATGGCATTAAAGCGTAATAAATGATTAAATGAAATTTTATAAATAAATAGATATGTATAATTAATTAAGATTGCTAATGGGGCCCGAACCTGATGTATTTGTCAGTCTGCTCCTATTTGATGTATTTTACAGTCTAAATGCAGTATAGTATTTGATTGTTTATTCTGTAGTTTCGTATGAATGAATAACTGTTTAATCTATTATGGTTTGAATTATTGTGGACCCGATGTTGTGTTGCCTTATTTGGTGTGCGTTGCTGGTTTACGTATTTATGTTGATTGGGTAATTGAGACTAAGAAAAATAAGGATGGTATGTGAATTTATGAATGGATAAGTCGACAGCCTCACTAGATATCCTGAGAGATGGTGGACGGACCGGGTCTATAGGAAACCCTACCGGGAACGTGGTTTCTCATATCGGACGGGGTATGGAGACTTTAAATGCTATGGCGCTCATACCGGACGGGGTATGGGGATGACCCGCTTCACCCTCATACCGGACGGGGTATTGAGGTTTATGGTTTTGGCGCTCATACCGGACAGAGTATGAGGACGGCCCTGGAATTAAGATGAATGGTTCACGTATAGCGGGGACCCCTATGGATCCCCATGGATACTAGTAGGCTGATAAAAAATGAAATTTATTGTCTGATGATTGAAATACAAAAGTATGATATGTGTTATGTTACAGAGTGTGCATGATCTTATGATGTTTATAATGTTATTATTTTTATAAGTTGTTCTCATGAATCTCACATAGGTAAGTGGACAGTAAAGGGTTTTATTATTGATAAATGAATTTGTTATGAATTATGCTTCATTGGTCGTTTTTGTTTTCTACTAACCTTTACTACTGTGATAGTGAGATAGTGTGACATCTTTACTGGGCTAGTGTAGCTCATTCCTTACTTAACCATTTCAGATCAGGAGGACTTGGTTCCCGAGCCCATTCCGCAGGAAGACGGTGAATAGAAGCCTAAAGATTTATTAGTTTTTCTTATAGTATTCATTCATAGTATTTCCTTCAGTCAGTTTATTCTTTCATATCTTTAATACGTTTTGATTATTGTGTAAGGGATGTTAATGATAATCTATTTTATTTCGCTTCCGCACTTAGAATAAATATATATATTTTCTTTTAATTTCCGGGGCCATTACGTTTAATCTCATTAGAAGTTGAACATTCATATACTAATATGATCATGCAAATCTAACAAGTATAGTGAACATGTACAATATAAAACCTAAACTATTTAAGGTTTAAGCAATATTCCTTGCATTACACCATCTAAAGTTCTTGATCAAGTTTAATTTCTAATATTTAAAATCTTTGCTTTTTCTTTATGAACTTGAGGTAAAAAACCTCATCTTAGGTGAAATCATGAAGAGAAAAGCCTCAAGAAAAGAAAACTTTTTTCTCATTTCTCAAACCCTAGGATATCTTCCTTGATGGAAAAAATCTTTCAAGATAAAACGAAGTTAGAGACCTACCCAATCCAACAGGTTGTATGTGGTATGGAGAGAAATCTCTCTTCATGTCCATATGATATCCCTCATTTCCTTTTCCTTAATGCTATATTCTTTATATCTAGTATGAATATATTTCTAATCAAGTCTAGGTCTATTATTTAGTGTTCATACAAACAGTAAAGTTGGGCAAAACTTTATCCCTAAAATTAATCCAATTAAAACTAATAATTTTATTTCTCAAACCTTGAACTTTGATCTATTTTTCATTTTAGCCTTAAAATAATTTTTTTATTAGAAAAAACTTAAAGTCTTGTTTGGTTCTCTCTTCCCCCCTATAAATGAAAAAGAGCACCCAATTTTTTTTTTGAAGTAATAAAGCAATAAACAATCCTTCCTCTTACCTTTTCTTCTCTCTTCCCTCATTCTCTCTCCTATTTCTCTGTAAAAGGAAAAGAAAACCCTGATGATGAACCATAGTTGGGTCAAACAATCCTCTTTTTGTCTCCTATTTCTCTCTCTTTCTCTTTTCATCTGTCTCAGTGCGATAAAAAAATGCCATGTTAGGATCCTATTATCTGTGATCTCTTAAGTCCCTTGTCAAAGTCCATTTCTCTTTTCCTCATATACTTATATATATAAACATACACATATCTATAGTATGAATGGTTGTAAAATCTGTAAAAGGAGATAAAAGTAGGTAAAAAAAGTAAACTTGTTGAATTGAAGTAAATGGGTTTTATCCTGCTAGTGTAAAAGCAATGAACACATAAATTTTGATTTTTGCATTTAGAATATGCAATTTGTTGAAAATTAATATAGAAATTATAAATTATTTTATTTATTAATTTGAATTCAAATAGAATTTATCTTTATTTAGATTTAAAATATGTTTACTTTTAAAAATTATTATTTTAAAACTCATTATATTAGTGGAAGTTTATCTTTTAAGATATTTGATATATATTTATCTTTTAAATAGTTATAAATTATTTTTAAAAAATTTAAATTTATTTAAAAACACTTTAAGTTTTTAATTTTAGAAGTGAAGTAAACTCAATAAAAATTTAAGTTTTTTTTTTTTCATCTATAAAAAATCCCAACAAGTAGTATTAGAGTTTTTTTGGTCAAAAATATATGAGAAAAAAAAATTATAAAGAGAAGAGCAATGAGAAAAAGAAAAAAAAAAACTATAGAGGGAGTTTTGTTACTAAGATGTCAAACAAATCTTCATCAACATCAAAAAGAAGAAAATTTTTACCATGTGGAGTATGCAAGAAAAACAATCACGATGAAAAAAATTGTTGGCATAAACGTAAATCACAATGTTTTTATAGTAAAAAATTTAGATATACAAAAAAAAAGTTACAGATTGAAAAATGAACAAACAAATATTGTTGAAGAAGAAGAAACTTTTTTTAAAAATTTGGAGAGAAGTAATCTAAAGAGTTTTGATGAGAAGTGTATCAAATAATTGAAGATTGATGAAAATTCTATCAATAATTAGAGGTTGGTGGGAAATGTATCAATAATTGAAGAGAAATATTTCAAAATATGAAGATCAAATAAAAAATATTGCAGAGAAGTATTCCAACAAAATAAATTTGGTGATTATAATTTTTACGTTAAGAGAGAGTGTTGAAGATTAATATAGAAATTATAAGTTATTTTATTTATTAGTTTGAATTCAAAAAAGATTTATTTTTAATTAAATTTAGAATATGTTTATTTTTAAAAAATCATATTATTAACGGAAGTTTATCTTTTAAAAGATTTGAATTATATTTATCTCTTAAATAGTGATAAATTATTTTTAAGAAATTCAAATTTGATGTAAACCTATTTAAAAATATTTTAAGATATTAATTTTAAAAGAAATGAAGTGAATCAAAATTTAGATTTTCTTCATAAATAAAAAAATTCCAACACAGTTGTGCTCTCTCTCTCTCTCTCTCTCTATTCTTGGTATTTTTTGTTCCCTTATGAAATTGTTCTTTTCTTTTTCTACTCTTGGCATTATCTTTTCTGTCCACCCACTTTCTCTTTGTTTGTTTTCCTGGAGTTGGGCAAGTTCCTTCGTTTGCTTTTCTCTGTTTGGATTTCGAGAAAGTGAAAGGGAAATACAAGAAAAAATTGTAGTTTCTTTCAAGTAGGTAGCTATAGGACCCAAGAGGTCCTTTTTTTCTTTATTTATTTGCCTGGTGTTTGATCATTGTCGCCATGATCTCTTGATGTTGCCTAGTTTTTGAGGACAGTGACGGTGTGTGATAAAATTAGAGAGATAGATGATGGAGAGAGAGAGAGAGAATGAGGAAAGAGAAAAGAAATTGTTTACAAGTTTAGAGTGTGAGTAATTTGAAATATTTTGAAAATTTCGGGGATTATTTTGTAACGAAAAAGTATTTAGAACGGAATTATATATATATTTATATATATTAATATATCTAATATGTATATATAAATTTTATGTATATACAACAAAAAGTATATATGATACAAAAACAATAATACTAATATGTTATGTATGTATAAATTATATATAGATATAAATTCATAAATAAAATATAGAATGTAAAATATATATTATATTTCCATGTAATATAAATAAATATTATATATATATATACACACACATTTATGAACAACAACTTCTTGGGTATATATATATATATATATGCGCACATAACTGATGTTTCATTTCGAAGCACAACAGCTACTTTAAGGAAAACTCAGAGCAAGTTGGAGATATTAAAAAAAAAAAACACAACAAGTATTTAAAAAAAACACAACAAGTATTTAAAAAAAACACAAAGCAGTTTGTGTAAATATAAATATATACATGTGTCATCATTATAGAGAGAAAGAGGAAGCTGAAGGTGGCGCGGAAAATAGGCCAAAAAAAGTAGACCCAGTAAAGGACGTTGCTGGTGGCGCATTGGCGGCCGATCGTGGTGGCTGATAGTCGAAGGTGGCTGCTCACGTCCGGGACGCCAAAAGAGGTGCGTGGCTAGGACATGTAGTTTGGGAAGATATGGAAAATGAAGGATTTGGATATATATATATATATATATATATATAGGAAGTATTTGTGTAATTATAAATATCTTAGTCTACTCAAAAAGTAGAGAAGAACATGCTCATCATCTTGCCCAAGTCCTACAGGTACTCAGGGAAAAGAAGTTGTATGCAAAGTTGAGCAAGTGTGGATTTTGGCTCGAGCAAACTGCCTTCTTAAGACATGTTATATCGAAGGAAGGGGTATCAATGAACCCGAAAATGTAACGGCCCCAGAAATTTAAAATGAAATATGTGTATTAAAAATGTCAAATGCGGAAGCGAAGTCAAAATTTCGATTAACATCCCTTACACCAAAATTAAAAACGTGCTCAAAATATAAAAGATCAAACTAACTAAAGGAGAAACTTGAAAGTAAAAGCTATGAATATGACTATGGAGTCTTTAGGCGTCCCCTTCGTCGTCTTCCTGCGGAACGGGCTCGGGAACAATGTCTTCCTGATCTGAAATGATTAAATAAGGAATGAGCTACACTAGCCCAGTAAAGACATCACGATATCTCACCGTCACGGAGGTAAAGGTGGGTAGAAAACACAAAAAGACCAATGGAGCATAATTTACAACAAATCCTTTTATCAATAATAAAACTTTTACCATCCACTTACCTCGGTGAAAATCATAAAACCGTATACGAAAGCAATAACATTATCATCATCATGAAATCATATAAACTGTATAACATAATACTTATCACGCCTTTTGTAATTCAATCATTACACAATATATTTTTCCTCTTTTACCAGCCTACTAGTATCCATGGGGATCCATAGGGGTCCTGCTACCCGTGAACCCTTAACACTTGTAATCAGATTCCAGGGCCGTCCCCATACCCAGTCCGGTATAGGCGCCAAAACTATAAACTTCAATACCCCATCCGGTATGAGGGTGAAACGGGCCGTCCCCATACCCCGTCCGGTATGGGCACCAAAACACATAGGGTCTCCATACCCCGTCCGGTATGAGAGACCACAATCCCGGTAGGGTTCCCTACGGACCCGGTCCGTCCACCATCTCCCAGGATATCTAGTCAGGCTGATCACATTATACAATTATCAATTTACATACCCTTTCATTCCCCTTTTCCTCAGTCAGCATTATCAATTCACACACAAACAAGCAAAACAGTAATTTATGCCAAACAAGACAACATACAGCATCGATTTCTCAGTCATTGAACTCATAATCAATAAAACAGTAAAATATGCACACGAAACAATGAAATGAAAACATCAGACCTCATACTGCATTTAAAACTGTAAAATATGCCAAATAACAGTTAACCGACCAACACACTAGACTCGGGCTCCATTGGCGACCTTAAGCAATTTCACACATTCGTTGATTCAAGAATTACCATTTTATCATTATTGAACTTTAATACCGTGATAGGAAGTAGGGTGAGGGGTCTTTACTCGTTTCGGGGTCCGAACACGGCTTCACAGTGCGCCTACAGACTGTCCCTAATTTTCCCTAAATTTTTTTTCCGGGGAACTGAAACGCACTACTGGTACCTGCACGTGTTCTAAAAAATTTCAAATTAGGCCCAAGGCCCCTTTTTGGCCAATATTGCAATTCCGGCACGGCGGCTCCGCCGTGCTCCGGCGACGGCGCCGCCACTTGCGGCGGCGATTCGCCTCGGGTTGGTCGTTTTCGGCCACACTTGCATCGGTTCCTGCGATAAAACAACCCTAGGGCCCTCGGGGGGCCAAAAAATTACGAAAAACCGAAGCTTACCGGCGGCGGTGCTCTCAGGTGCGGCGGCTCTCCGGCGAGGTTCGTGTTTTGGTGATTCGGCTCTGATCAACCTGTAGAGAAAAGAATGGTGATCACGGTGATATAAAAATTGCATCAAACGGAGGCCGGGAAGGGCCTCATCGGAGGCAAAAATCGAGGAGGGGTGCGGCGGCACCGCTGGGTTTCGGCTGTGTTTTTCGGCCGTTTGGCCGGAATTTTCGCTCCGATTTGGCCACAGGGTAACTCAGCGTGGAAAAACGAGTCGGAGGTATGAAATTTACCTCGATCGGTGGTCGAAAATCTCCCCGGTGCAGCGGCGGGTGGCGGCGGCCGGCTCCTCCGGCGTCTGGTTCATCTTCTCCGGCGAGGGCAGGCAGCTAGGGTTTTTGTGGTCAGGTGTGGGGGTTCTATTTATACCCTTTTGCCTTTTGATCTCAGTCGTCCATTTTGATTAAATCTGGGCCGTCCGTTTTTTGATTGAATCTGGGTCGTCCGTGCGCGTGCATCTGGGCCGTCCGTGCGATTGCATCTGGGTCGTCTGTGTGCGCGGGGATGCATCTGGGCCGTTCGATCGCGCGCACGCGGATCGCTAACGTGGCCGTCCCCGGGTCGACGTGGTCTTGCCACGCGGCAGGTCCTGGTTGGCCAGGGCTGCTGACTGGGCCGCTGACATGGCTGCTGACGTGGCGCTTTTTTTTTTAAACTTAATAAATAAAATTCATAATAAAATAACAAAATTGCCCAATTTTCTGGGCGTTACATATATATATATATATATATAGGGAGTATTTGTGTGATTATAAATTTTGAGAAAAAGTAATTTTGGGATTTTAAATATGGATTTTTAATAAAAGCTAAAATAAGTTTAGAAAAGCTGCCTGTTATAACTTTTGATTTTAGAACTATTAGCAAAAGCACTATTAATGTTAATTATGAAAAATTTTAAATTTTATTATATCTACCCTATGTGTTCATATATTTACATGACCTATCACAAGTCTCTCTACTTTTAAGAGATACACTCAACCAAAAAAAAAAAAATCTAAATACATTTGGTTGGGGTGAGGCTCAAAATAATAGCTCTTGATACAGAGGTAGATTAGTTTTCAAACATGGAATAAACAAAAAAGACAACTTTATAAGAACTCATCTAATTGATTATGTAGTGTTCTATAAAAAAATGGGAAATATGATACTTGTAGCTGTCATGCGGTTGGCTCATAAATCACTTGAAACTGTTAATTTTTATAAATATTTTTTTAAGAAAGATAAATATACAAATGTATTGGATTATATATATATATATATATATAGATTAACTACATGCGATAATCATAGTACAATTGAGAAACCTCTTAAAATACCTACTTGATTCCCCTAAAAATCAACCCTAACAACAATAAAAAATACATTTTCAAAGATTAGAAAATTAAATAAAAAAAATTCAAAATATCTGTGACTTATTAACTTCAAATTTTAGTTTTTTTTTATCAAACACGTCGATTTGTCAGAATTATCATATAGATATAAAGATGTTGAAAGTTTTTATTGAAATATTTGTCTATATGATTTCTTTCACAATAACAATAGAATCAAGAAAATTCTAAAATCTTCAAGTTGATTATGAAATGATTTACTCTATATTTATCACAATCTTTATGACATCAATGGTCTCCCTTATTGCAGAAGAGTATTCTTTTGGATGCTAGGTTTAATCATCCCTCCTAGAAGGTGCTGAAATCGATTGATTATTGGGTTTATGGCTAATTCTAAATCCAAGAACTTCATAATAACCAAGACAATAATCGAAGTTTATGTGACCTTGGATCCTTCTAAGGATATCATGGTAGGCTAACTAATTTGCAACTTTCTGCTCTATCTATTGGGGATTACTTTGTCTATTAACACCCTGAGTAAAGGGGTCCATATGCATACTGCCTCCTTACTAGATTTGGAATATATTTAAAATATGATTTATTTCTCTATTTCATCTTGAATAAGGCCTATTAGGGTGCAAAGCAAGTCACGACTTTGCCCCTATAGTGAAGCTATTTGTTCTCATTTCTTTTCTAATTTACTTTCGTTTGTTAGATATCTATATTTTATTGATTATAGTGTTTTCTTTTGTTGCAAGTGTGAAAGTACAAATACTGTAGTTTTACTAGCTTGATATTGGCTACTGGAATTTTTTCGACTTTCTTTTTTCCAGAGATGGTTCTATTTACACTATCAGACTTTTTTCTCCCGCAAGGTTTACCCTATCGAGGACACTTATTAAACAATATTCATTGATTTTGATAATTGGTAAAAATTTAATTTCACACTAATAATATTATTGATTTAGTTTTTGAGTTTGCTAGCACTATACAAGTTAAGAAAATGGAATGGAATGCTATAGACCATAATGCTAGCGGAAGAAAAAAAAGTAATTGAAGATTAAAATTATTTTATTGTTTATCTTCCTTGTAAAAAGATATTTTAATTTTGAAAGCTCAAGATTTTTCATTATTCAAGTTTTCGATTCATGAAAATCTCTTTGAAAATATCTTCTAGAAATATTTTTCACTAATTTTTCTAAAAACAATTTGATTGAAAAATAAATTTTTGAAAAAAACTTAAATTGATTGTTGTTTTATAATTTTTTTAAACATTAAAAGTATATTTAAATTAATATTAATGTGTCTACATATGTATTTCTTCAAATCATGACATTTTAAAATTAATTTTTTATTAGTGTATACGAGCATGTGATCTTTAGATTACACCTGAAATCATATCAGACATAAATCTTAAAAAATATAACCGTTAGTACCGCACTAAATGTTGATATCTCATATCTCTGTCACTAATGACTAGTTTCTTTAAATATCTTCTTCCACATTATTCAAAAAGAGAAGGGAAGATTTTGAACATTATATTGGGATTTGAAGAAAAACTTTTATCTTTAATCTTCATATTTGAATATTTTATTATGCTTCCACTTGCATATTCACTACTCAAGAAAGAATTTTTAGAAAATTTTTTCAAAACTTCTTTAGGTTTTTTATATGTTGAAAATTCATTCTTCAAAAAGGATTTTCTATGAAAATCTTTTAAAAAGTTTCTTAAGCTCTTATATATTATTTTATATACAACTTTTGAAGTTTTTAAAAAATCTTTTTGAAAAATTCAAACCAAAATTTTCATCATTTTCTCTTGAGCTTTTATTGAGTCTTAAATGTATTTTCACTTGTAAATCAATTCTTAAAAGAAAAAGTTATAATTTTTTCTTCTACATTTCTGGGGCATTATAATAATAGTTTGTGGAGGACTTTTGAGAGTTTTTGTGTTGAGAATACAAAAAATTTGTTAAGTTAGACACCAAGAATAACTAGAGTGTAGTAAGAAAGGTTTGAAGAGGCCTTGAGAGTTATTATGTTAAGGAGACACAAGTAGTTAGATAACAAGACACCAAGAACAAGTAAGTTCATTAAAAGACAAAAGAAAGTAGTGAAAACTTTAAGTAGTTGGTATGAGAAAGAGGAAGTAAGCATAATGGTGTGGTTGAACTTATAAACCAAGTTTGCATTCTCTTTCCTTATCTGTTTTAATTTATCTTTGATTTAATATTGCTTAATATCTTATTTTAGCACACATTTCATACACAAACTTAGAGATTTATTAATAATGCTAAACTCTTTAGTATCATAAATTTATTCCATCATCATTACCTTAACAATTTGATTAGAAAATGAGATTTTCACTATTATTCATATATTTTACTCATATTATTTAGTGAAAAATCACAAAAAGAAGATTGTTTTACTTTAGGAAAAATACTGAATGTAAAGAAAGTTACGTAATTGTTTAGAAGTTTGAAAATTTGGAAACTTAATTCATCCCCCATCTTGGGTTTTCTTAGAATTTGGCCAACAAGACTCAAATCAAATTTTGGTGGAAATGTTAAGCAAACACATTAGTTCATAAAACTATTCATTTCATGTACTTGATATTCTCATTGTTATCTCATTTTTAAGTTATTTTCTACTTCAAATCAAGTGGACCTGGGGGCAAAATAATTTTTTCTCGATTTCATTGACTTCGTGTTTTTTTTTCGGTATAGATGTAAATTATATTTAAGGAACTTGATATTCACATATCTTGAGTCTTCAAAATTAGTCTAAATCCATGTTTTGAGTAATCTACTTGATGGCAAAGAACTTTTATGGCCTTAAATAAGAGTTAAAAAAGGACTTAGTGATGGACGGATTTGTAAGTGCACAAAATCTTTCAAGTAATAAAATGATGAGTAGAATATCGTCTTATAGAGATTGTATATTAAATACTAAAATTGTAAAAAATTCTATTATTATCTAAAAATCGAAATTAAATTTTTATAAAAAATTAAAATAATTTAATTAAAGTAAAACAATTTAAACTGAGAAAAACTTATTAGCAGAAATGCACCAGAATAATTAATTTCACTTGAATCTTAGGTATATTCGTATTTTAATTTTTGCAATCGATTTAATCTAGTTTACAATGGTTGAACTATCCTAATATATTTTTAGTTTCCTTCTCAATATCCCCTAGGTCTATCAATTAATAATTGCTAACCTTTTATAATAACTATTAATTTGATTTAACCAAATATGTGATAATATGATTGCTCTATATTAATTCGACTATATTGCTTTCGTTCAAGTCTCTATTACCGCTTCTAATTGATAGAATTTCACTTCCAGTACTTTAAAATTATCAATTACAAATAAAGTTATGAGTTTGTCAATTTTTACAACATAATTAAGTTTAATACTAATAAATTGCAACCAGAAGAAAACTAGAAATTAATTCTTAAACACATTTTCAATTTAGATTATGTCAATCACTCCAACAAAAAAAATTTAGCCGGATATAGTGGATTGAGCAACAACAATTATATTTTAGAAAAATATAATCATGTAATAATCAATAATAAATTTATAAAAAATTTAAAACACTTCGGGTCTTATCATAAATTTTTTTTGAAAATTTGTATTCCAAAAATACGCTAATTGAAAATTAAATAAATATATTACTTGATTAATTCCCTTTATATTACTTGATTAATTCCCTTTTTTTTCAGCTCTCTCCTAAAACTTTTCTACCTCCCCATTTCAGCTTCTGTGTCTGTTTATGCAAATTTGTTTTCTGCTTCTCTGCTTCAGTTCTCAAAGCCTGGATATGTTTCTCTTTAAATTTGCCGTTATTCTTGTCTTCTCCACTAGTTCTGTAATATCCTCCAAACTTTCTCTCTCTAGCTCACATCTCTCTTTCTCTGCAAGTTTTTTCTCGTTTTCTAGTTCACCCTTTTGTTGCCTCTTCCTCTATGTCTACAGATCTGAATTTTCTATAACCAAAAAAAGAGAGAAGACAGGGGTTTTTTTGGCATCATCTCTTCATTTTATTTCTTCTTTTTTTTTCCTTCTTTCCCTTCAAGCCGCTTCTTCCTATTCTACAATTTTTTTTCACTCTTCAAAACAGCACTGTTTTGGCGTCTGGTTTCCAGACACAAAACAATGTCGTTCTGGAAGGTTGGGAGTGGCTTTGAATGGATTATGGCCTGGGTTGCTATAGATCTGGGTTTTGGCCTTCTTCATCTTTTCTTCTTCTCTTCTTCAGCCTCTTTTTTATCTTCTCTTCAACTATTTAACCTATATAAAAAAATTAATCCATAAATTAATTTTTAACTCAAATTAATTTCAAAATTATTTCAAATTTAAGTAAAAAGTATATTAAAAATGTTATAAAAATACAATACATCAAATAATTCTAACTTAATTTTGCTTGTTGATGTGACCCTAGGAGGGCCTCCCAGTTACCTAGGAGGTAACCATCAGATTTCACGCCAATTCGAAAACAAAGCTTGAGAGAAGCCCGGACCAAGGAAACAGAGTCGAGGTTCGACAACAAGACCAATCCCTTGAAGCCCAAGGATCCAGTTTGTGCAAGGTTATATTGGGTAAGATGGATCATCGATGCCATCAAACCACGAAGCCTTATGGGTCACCGAGACAACGAGCCCAAAGAAGCATATAAGACAATGAGTTGTAGGCTTTTAGATTGATCCTAGAAGACGACGGTAGCATGTCCAAGACGAAGCACGGAGGGGAGGTACTTGCGAGCGGGCGACCCGAGTCACCCGGCCCGTTAGGCCCCACCTGCGACCTAGTAAGCCGTGTGCCCGAGGAGAACGTGTGGCCCATACCGCATGCCACTGCAAGTGGGCCGAACGAGGCCCATCAGGGAGACCCAAAGATTGGTCCTCATCCCAAGGCCCGATCCAACAAACCCGCACCCGAGAGAGAAGGAATCGGGCCAAACACCCGACCCAGCAGCAACCGCGGGCCCAACCGAGGAAAAACCTGGGCGGGCCGCAAACTCGTGAAGCCTGAAGGACGTGCACGTATGTGCGGGCTTCCCTAGTGCGCACGGGTGAGGTGTGTGTATGGTAAGTTTTTGGATTTTTTTCCTCCACATGGCTTGTGATTTTTCAGCCCAAAATTTACAAAATTCACATGGTAATTATCACATCATTATTTAATTATTATTATTTAAATTAAGCATTAATTATATAATATTTTAATCTTGAGATTATACTAAGTTATCATTTTATTATATTTTAATCTTAATCATTTATCCTATTATTTTAATGTAATTTTCATATGTGTTTTATATGAATTTCATTTGGGATAAGTATGAGTTTATTTTAATTAATATTTTATTATAATTTTATCCCTTAGGATTATTTAATTAATATATTTGGGATAGAATAATTATTTTATTATGTATCTATCATAAATTAAGATAGAATTTTATTTAGGATATTATTTTATTAAATTATCTAAAAATTTTGTACTCATCTAGATTACCCGAGAAAGGTTATAAATATACCTTTGTTCTTATGATGTAAACACAATTTTTGATAATTAATTTGAGAGAATTTTTGAGAGGTTTGACTTTTCTTCTTTTAGTATTTTTGCTAAAATTTGCTTTCTCAAGTTTTTCGGGAAGCAGGAGTCTTCAGAAATCTTATTGAGCCAAGGAGTGGGGATCAACTTATCAGTAAGTCCGTGGTGTTTTTTCTTTTCTTATTTCATTTCTCTATTATTTGTTTTTGCATTCTTTTTAGGATTGTAAATTCAATTAGAGAGAGGGGTTTAATTCTAGGTGATTATAGTTTTGGTATTGGATACGTGAGTGGGTTTCAGTTGTTGATTCTATCCTTCCCATATCCTTCCACGTCACTTGTCCTCAAGCAAAAGACTAAAACGAAACACTTAAAAGCAAATTTTTTCTACCACGTTCATCTATTCAACTTAATAGTATTGAAATTCTATTTCTTTCTTGCAATTGTTAGTCACTTGAAAATTTAAAAGGATTATTGCAAAATATAAATAGACTATTAGCTTTTATACCATCCAATAAAATTTGCATAATTTCAACACATAAGTTCTCTCTCTAAGTCTCTATTCTTGATTCATAAATTATGTTTTGTTTAACCTTACGCTTTTGCTACTTCAACTAAGGTAGTGAAGTGAACAATATTTTATAGATACATATATTCATAATTTTTTTCTTTGTGAATGCAATTTTTGCTCTATCTTACACTTTTACCTCAAACATATTTTTGTACTTAGTGAGTACGG
>NW_019014543.1:452527-463365 GCF_000150535.2 Carica papaya
TTGTATTTAGCTCATCTACAAAAGCTAAAATGCTATTAACTTAAGAGTCATATCGAAGCATCTTCTACATGGATGAATGACTTCACATCATTAAAGAGTCGTTACATATTGTCTTTGTTTCATCCAAGAGTAAATAATATTTAGTCATGTGTAGCTTATAGTCATATCACCCAATAGTAGTTGTCATCAAAAAGTCCTTGTTATTAGGTAAGAGTCTACTTTAAAGTGGTATTTTTTTATTAGGTTTTTTTGCTGATTTTGCCTATAAATAGGCTTTCTTTTAAGTTTTTTATTCATTTAATCAATTTAGAAAATAAAAATCATCAAGTTATTCAAGCTTAAGGTAGCTGACGACTAGATTGCTCTTGGGGAGGTTTCTTCAACCTTTTTGTTGAGTGAAAATTTAATTTCAACTGATTGAGGTAACTTTTGTGACATTTTAATAAATTCATTTTCTTTTTCTCAATTACTTCAGCTCTAATTACAGAATGATTGTGGTTTAAGTAGCGAAGATTTATTTAGGGATAAGTCTCTATATTAATTGTGTATGTATGAGTTTAAATTGCATTGTTTATCTTGAGTTCCATATCAAACCTATCATTACATTTAGTATGTGAGGTAAAATCTACTGTCTCATGGGTGCTTCTAAGTCATGCTAATGACTTATAGGTATGGCATGGTGATAGGAAAGACCATTCTACTACGTCTCTTCAGCTGGGCTTCTGTATGAAAATTTCTGTTGTTTTCTGGCTTGTATTTGTCTATACAACCCTAAGGAGGACCTTTCTACCAATATTGTTAATAAAGTTCTTTTAACTTTCAAAAAAAGAAAGAAGAGAATTCAATCTAAGTCCATCTCAAAATTCCATATGCACAGTTGATGGTAAGAAACTAAGTTCTCAATGCATGAATATGGGGTATCTCAATTTAGATAAAGCCTTTAAAGATAGTATGCTTAGTAAAAGTAAAAAATTTTGACTCTTTGTGGAATAATAAAAAAACAAAGGAAAGGATATTGCTTATATTATCATGATAAAACAATTGGTTTCTTATTCAAGGCATGCCATTTTCTTTAAAGAGCAAATGCTGCTAGGAGAGGGCAATGTAAGGAATGTAGAACTTGAAGAAATTAAAAAAAAAAAAAAAAAAAAAAAAAAAAAAGCACAAATTGCACTAAAAATGTAGGTATCTCCCTAACTATAAAGCTGATACAATTTTTCAGTAAATGTACATGGTATAATTATGTTGGCACCATCTAGCTAATTGTGAATTTAATTTTTCTTACTTGTACAAAATATATTCAACTAACTGATTTTTATTTTCTTCGAGAAAAAATTACAGATAAACAGTTTGAATAAAGTTCATCAATATTGCTGATGAGATTATGTTGAGTCACTAAATCATCAAGACATTGCCAGTTTATCTAGGTATGAAATAGTACATTGTTTTCGCTGTGACCACTTTATGCTTGAAGAGAGGTCTTTTGCCTAATATATCCTACATTATCAGGATCACTTGTTCATTTCCATGGTTATCAATTATGTTTATCATTTATCTAGCTCAAATTTGTCATTATTTTATGCATATGATGGAGTTTAATCATCCCACACATACATTGATATTATAAATACATTTTATTCCAACATGCAATAGAAAATCGTAGAATATTCTTTCATATATATATATATATATATAAAATTATAATTATATATGTATGTACAGACACACACGTAAACCAACTGGACAAGTCAATGTAGTGATACTTCAGGAAATTTGTATTACGGAGACAATTGATGAATCCCCACATCATATTTCTAAAACTTATTATGAATACTCTTCTGTGGATTCAATTTAGAAACGATTATTATTCTCTGCAACGCTTGATACAATAGCCGCTGAATAAAAGAAAATTAATCACTAAATTAGGTTTTGGCAAATAGTTTATATTGAAACTTATCAATCAAATGTTATTTTTCGTATCTAAATCCATATTTGTAAGCAACCATATACGCTTTTAGGATCACATGTCTATATTTAACAAAAGAATATAAATAAATTAATTTTAAGGAAATTAACTTTAAACACGTGCCTTGATCTAGTTATTGAAAAGCACAGCACATAATTCTAAAGGCTCGTACTTCTGTATCAAGTATTTTGGTGTTCTTAAGTTTACGTATACACACACACACACACATATATATATATATATATATATCAAATTGGATAAATTAAATATATACCAATACGACAAGGTTAGCCAATTATTTTTAAAATGGAATGAAGATTTGGCTTTAGTTTAGTGATCAACACGCCCTTCCATTCATGGGTTACTACTAATTAACCCATATTTACCTATTAATTGGAGCTTAAACAAGATCACACATCACATATATAATTAGCTTAGTTACTTGGGTGTAATTCAAAATCATGCTTAATTAATCAGTTTTTATCAAATATATTTATATAGTCCTAATCTTCCTCTTAATTAGTTGCCTGCGAGTTGGATAAGAAAGTTAAAAGAGTTATTGTTGGCAAATAATTAGGTTCAACCATGTGATTGTTTGGAAAGGACGGAAACATGAGTATGGAAAATGCTGCAAGGACATACTGCTTTTATTTATAGATAGTTACTTAAGCTACAAATAACGTTCACATGAACTAGTCCTGATCCAAAGCAAGCCTACAAGGAGCAGAAAATATAAGTATTGTGATTTCAATTCCACATCATATATATATATATATATAATTATTAAACTCCAGTTAAATTATACACCATAAATAATTAGAACCATATTTTTAAGTACTAATAATTTGAGTCTGAATCAGCTGATTTTAGACTCTTGAAATTTTAAAAATGATATAAGAGTATGTTTCAATTGTTATAAACATAATAGAGATTGAGAAATTCGGATGGCCTTCTCAATTAAGTATTATAATTAAAAAGAAAATAAAAGAACGAATGAAACTTGGAAAGAAAGGATTTTGGTAGATAAAGGTGATGGCTTTGTTGTCATTTCAAGTTACCCATTTAAGAGTAGGTTAATTTGTTGGTTTCTCATAAATGGCCAAAATAGATAGATACACTGTATATACGAGATTATCAAGTATATGTGCTTGGGGAAAAAAAAAAAAAAATGAAAAGGAAAAAGAGAATGTATGCTTTGAAAATGGGAAATTGCGCATAACTACGGTCAACACAGTGCAACCATGTTGATGTGTGTGTGAGTGTGTGTATATATATATATATTTATGTATATTTATATATGTAAATCCCTCAGTGCGTCAAAATAAATGGGCTCAAAGCCTCAACCTATAAGAAATTTCTCTCTCATAAATTTATTACTAAAATATTTCAAAAAGGTATGCTTCAAATTACATAATATTCTCATTATAAAATTAATTATGATTTAAAAAAATAATATCTAGTACTTGTTCATGTAACAGTTAATTTTATTGCTTAAACAAGTTTCCAAATTTTCCCCTTTCTCCAAGTAAAAATAAGTGAATATTTGACATTAAAGGCGAATTATTTTGGTGCATTGAATTCATCTTCAGCGAAAGGGGATCCTCTTAAATGCATTGAATTCTCCTTAAGAGACTCAACAAAGCAACTGCAACTTTGCAACTCCTCCCAAGAACCCAGGCTGTTGGCAGAGATACAAAACAAACACATATACACACACAAACAAACAAGAAAAAAAGAACTTACCTCTAGTTGGGCTGTTTTAACACCTACCTATAGCTATATATGTCTGCTATATTTGATATATATATATATATATATATATATATTTTCTTATAGACCAATTGTTTTTGTACGTACATATTGAATCAATAAGTAAATTTTAAATTCTCTAAACGGATATTATCCAAATTCTTATGTCTAATCATATTACTTTGGCGACCCAAAGAATCACAACAGTTGATAGCTAAGCTCAAACAATTTCCATTTAGCCTACCCACTATAAGTTATATATATATCATATGCATAGCAAACCTTAATGTTATATTTTTAAAAAATTAAAAGATTAGATTGAATATTAGTTTATTGTGATTATTTTAAGTAGAAGAATTTAGCATTCATTAACTCTTATTTTTGTAAGATATGGCAGGCCTTAATTGTTTTCCACTTTTTTGGGTTCAAGTCGATCATCCAGAATTTTCTAGCGAAGTGTACACAAAATCGATGGAAGGAGAAATTGACAAAGAGAAGGTCTTGAAAATTTTTGCCTCCGATCTGATTGGTAAAAGCTATTATAATATTCACAACGTGGAGTGAAACTACATCAAAAACAAACTATTTTGTAGTGGTAGATTCTAGTAGCTAATAGCAAAACAAAAAACTCAAAGACCTAACTTCAATAATATATATATATATATATATCTATATATAAAAGCCTGTGATTCTTTTTCTATATATGAGTACTGAGTAAGAGCAGTGTTTTAACACATGACATCCTTGAGGAGCTTGTACCTGCGCGTAGAGGGGCGAGGAGAGGGAGTACCTGTAGGACTCTTTCCCTTCTCTGCGCTGATCTCTTCGAGATGATGATGATGATCATCATCATGTTGCTTGATTTTGTCGCCTGAATATTCTGATCGGTTTGTGCTCCCACTTTCGTTTGCTATGGAGGATTTCTTTGAGGACCCACCTCTTGATGAGCTTCTCCCTTCACTTTGGCACCAATCACATACTTCAATTGATCCAGATAACTCACTGTAGAAGTTACTACAGTACCTGCAGATAATCAAGAAAATGTTTTTGAGTATTTAGATCACAGAAATTCAGACAAGTAATGAATCCAGCTATATGGCATCCTCATATCTATATGGTCAAGTTGGACTTAGTATCAGAAATTTTTCTTTTACTTTTTTGGGTGAAATGGAAGTTCTAAAACGGGTAAAATTTTCATAATTGAACTAGTCACGATGAATTAAAACCCAAACTTACCTTTTTTCCTTAAAAGAAAAACTTTATCATGGTGGAGATGATGACTGCTGATACGTAGTATGATGATGGTGATGATGATGATGATGTCTAGGGGTTACTGGGATGGGGCTTGATGGAGATGCGTGTGATGATCTATAGTTGTGATATGATGCAAAAGATGCATGAATTTATGGGCAATTATCAAACATGATCATAGATGTCAACAACGATACATACATGAAGGTATATAATATATACACACAAACATAAATTCACGCATGTACGGATCATGGATGTATGAATATACATGGCATAATTAAGTCATGAATGTGATGATATAACAAAAAGAAGTTGTGGGGAGGGATTAAATTCATACGAATGTTGAAAGCGGTTGCGGCATTTGTTGCAGCGAAAGAGCTTGTCAGGGAAACCAACGTCACCGCACATGCAACACACAGTTTGAAGATCCACCATTTCGGAAAGCTGAAATGGGTAATTTGCAAAACCACAGGAGAGGTAGAATATGTGTATATATGAAGATGAAGAGAAAAACCAAGAAAAGAAGTTGAGATAACTACAAGAGAGAATTTATATAAAGAGAAAAAGATGAGTGAGTAAATGACTTTTGAGTCGGTGTACATATAAAACTCATACCTGTTTTTTTTTTTTTTTTTTTTTTTTTCAATATATATATATATAGGAAATGCATACATAGGTAGACCACAGGTTGCTTGCAGTCGTTTTCAGTTAGAGAGAGAGATATGAACCTTAAAATTTAGAAGGGGAAAAAGACAGTTTTGTCCTGGGGGCTGAGATTGCTTGATTTCATTTCTAACCGATTTTAATTAAAATCTCGTCCTTGTCTGTTTCCACACTGTGCCTCCTCATACGTAATATCCCCACCTTCATCAAAGGTGCGTGTTTCCCCCTTCCATTACTTAATTGATAAGTTAGAATTTCAAAATTTTTATTGAAACTCTTAAAAGAGGATTTTTGTACTTAAAAATATGTTTAATTTTTTTTTTTGAAAATATTAAAAGTTATAGAGCCTTTAGCAGGAAAAAAAAAAAAGTAAAATTAAAAACAAAACTGAAAATAGTCTAATCATTAATTTAAAGAGAAATTATTTTCACTTAAAGAATTCTTGTTTAAAAGAGTAACTAACTCTACCATTCTTGATTATTTTATTAAAAATTTTCAATTTAAATTATTAATTTTATGAAAAACTAGAATTTTACATCTAACACTTAGAAGATAAAAACCAAATATTTCTACTTTGTAGGAAGGGTAGTGATTGGATAAAAATAAGCAAACACCTAGAAATAACACATAAGACAAACACTGGGCATGCAATGAATTCTAACAACTCATATCCTAAAAAAAAAAAAAAAAAAACCAAGTTTAGAGGCTACAAGGTAAAAAACAATAAGCCAACTCTAAAGGTGATCAAAGAATCAATTAATGATCATATGGATTTTTACAAAAAATGAGAAAGAGATTTCATTAAAGGAAGACTTCTCAATTTTTTGTTGAAAAAATAAAAGAGTATTAATGAGAAAGTAACAATTAAAAAGGAAAGAGAGATCAGAGACTAAAGGAATGACTTGATGGCAAGAAGAAAAGCAAACCTTTCTCATAAATGATAGCTCGAGAACAAAAAAAGACATTGGTCCGTAAACAAGGCAAGATTTAATTAACAGATGAGGACAACTCATTATTATTGGGGATTTTAGATTCTAGTATACTATATGAATAGTATAATCAGAGAAGAAGCTAATAAGACTTGGGAAGCAAATAAAGGAGTTAGAGTTATATGCAATGAATTAAGAATATGACCTTATTAAGAGCTAGAGAGAATAAAGTTGAGGGACTAAGCACTTTTTATTTCTAAGATTAGTAAAATTTTATTTAAAATCAATGTAACAATTATGTGTTTAATATCTTATAATGATCTTGTCATGGAATGTTAAATGTCTAGGCATAAAGGAGAAGAGAGTAGTTGTGAAGTCAGTTATAAAGGAATCAAAACTAATATGTATTTTAATACTGTAAGTTAGAGGAGGTAGATTCCATGATAATGACCCAATATGGCAAAAAAATGATGTTTTTTCTCTTTCAAAGCATCAAATAGGTTTTAAGGGTTCAACTATCTTGGGTAATAAGATCTTTATTTGTCTAATAATCAATTGTAAGTGATCATAATTTTATGACCACAGCTGGATTCCTATATAGTAGTAACCTATAGATTGTCCATTGTAATTTCTATGCTTGAATAATATTGAATAGAGTCGAATTAGGAGAAGAATGGATCAAATTACATATTAAAACATTTTTTTTTTGTCATTGGTATTTAGGGATAACTTCGATGTAATGTTGTATCTTAAAAAAAAGCAAACGAGTTGATTCAAGGCCTAATGCAACGTATGATTTACATGACTTCGTAGATGAATCATGGTTAATGCACTGGGTAAAAGTAGTTTGGAATTTCACATGGTGTAACATTAAGGAGAGTTCCAATTTTAGTTGGCTTGATAAATTTTAATTGATATGGATGGGGTAAAAAGATTATAAGAATGAAGGAAATTTTCCATCCCTAATATGACATTGGATTATGTGCATGTTCATTTTTTTAAGGAAAATTAGAGCCTAACGCCTTTGTAACATATCCAATGCAATTTTAGGAACGAAGGAAATGGGCAAATATAGTTGAAGAAATATGGAGTACCTATTATTTAGAAGCTTAATAAGCTTTTCCTTAGTAAGAAGATTAAGAAACGTGAGAGTAATTGTCAAGATTTAACAAATAAAGAATGTTAATTGCATTAAAACCTAGATTGATAAACTATAATAAGAGGTTAATGATTACATGAGGTTTGAAGAGGGAATGGATAGGCTTTGTAGATGGTGTCTCATAAGGTAAAAAAGTGGGGCTTATGGTAAAGAGTAAAGATTAAGGAAATTATGCCTAGACTAAAGTTGAGATTAACGTGGTTAAAGGAGGGGAATAAGAATGGTAAATTTTTTGCGTATTGATTAGGGGCGAGGAAAGTCTAGGCATTCATAACTTTAACGGATCCCCCAATGTCTAATTTAATTGAGATAGATAGAAAGGTGAAGGAACACTTTTAGAACCACTTTATGAAAAAAGGGGTGGTAAAAATGGTGTTTTTGATTTAATCTTAAAATTTTTATTAAATGCAAAAAACAGTCATTTAAGGACCATTTGCAAGATTAATATTTAGGAATCAATTAATGAAAGTGATAGGAATAATAAGAAAACTCGTCAATTTACTTAGCAAGATGGGTCAATGAGCATTCTTCTTCAACTTTGGGAAAGCTTAGGACTCAATGGAGTTGAACTTTTTGATGCTCTTATTAGAAGAGATGAATTTCAATGGGAGATGGAGAAGAGAGTAGCTGTGAAATTAGTTCTAAAGGAGTTGAAACTAATATGTATATTAATGGTATAAATTAGACGAAGTAGATTCTATGGTAATGACCCAATTAGAAGACATAGCCACGCACATGCATCAACACAGTAGATGAGGCCTTGTACTCGTAGAATGGGGGATTTTTTCCATGGGACGAAAGAATCCTTGTCCCGCAAGGATTCCTACAAATTTGACTCCAAAGTTGATTTAATCTCTGGTCCAAGGGGGATTCCTAACCCAACCTAACAACAAGGGAGGTGACCCAATAATAGTTAAGTCCATGAGTTTGGGACACATGAGGTGACCCATGGGCTTGGGAGGTTACCTAGCATGAAGAGAGGCCCCAGGTTGGGCCAAGAGGAGCTTAAGCTCGATTCAAATAGCTTTGGGACCCGACGGTAAGCACATGCCATGCATGTGATCAACTTAGCTCACATGTGCAAGCTCGAACGTGTGGGAGGAGGATAACCTGCACATGCAACATTCTCCCACCCGTAAGGAAGATTCCTCACACACTTCTCCTTCTCTCAAGATTTATTCAAAGAGTCTTTTTTGGACTTGACTTAGTGGCAAGAAAAAGATAAGGATAAAAAGAAACTCGATGAAAAGTCATAGAGGAAAATAAAATCGTGAAGCGAGTTTGAAGGGAAAAAGACTCCCACCCATGTGGGAAAGTCCAAACCGAGGGAAGTCTTTTTCCCACATGCTTCACATGGTTTTTTCTTGTATTTTTTATTCTTTTTTCAAGTGGGATTCATTTTATGAAGAATTCTACATGACTTGAAAAGAAGAATCCAAAGCAAAGGAAAGGGAAAAGAATTTCTTCTTAAAGGGAGAATCAACCAAGGGGTGGATTTCCTTCCTAAACCGCCCATAAAATCAAGAGAAAGAGGAAAAGAATCCATGCCTTAATGGGAGATTGAATCTCATGGATTTTGGGAGATTACATGAGCAATTAATCATTTCCTAAATTGATCATAATCCTCCTTAATTCTATACTCAATCATCTCCATAATTAATTAAGATATTCTCTATTTAAAAAGGGAGATCGTTTCTATCATATTTTAGAAAACAATAATTTTAATTGTTGCAAGCTTCTTCTTATATTTTATATTTAATTTTTCTGTATAATTTTTCTATTAAAATAGGAGATTATTTTCTTTATTGCTCACATGCCTTCACTATAATAGGTCATCAATTCCTACTGTCATAATTGAATTTTTAAAAATAATAAAATTACAAATTTTAGTTTAACTAGTAAGGTTTTCTTTAACCTTCTTGTTGAGTGGGGATTAGTGTTTACTTATCAAGGTAACTTGTAATATTTTCATCAATCTCTTTCTTGAATTAATTTTAACTTATTAAGATTTTCCATGTGGCTTTTCTAATTAATTTATTTATCTCTATTACCTTAGTTTTTACTCTTCTGTTGAGTGTGGCTCAAACAGGGAGAGTTTACTTAGGGTTTTGAGTTTCTAATTACTAATGTATATGCAGAGTTTTGGATTATGTTATTGATCTCGGGTTTTGCATTATAAAGGCAAAATCATCAAGAGAAAAGATAAAAATCACATGGTGAATTCGACCAAGAGTTCAAGACTCCTTGCCGAATTCTCCCACTCCAACCTCAAAGAATTTGAGTCTTCTTCAACTCAAACTCTTCAAGATAATTAATTAGTTAAGGAGAAGTCCAAACCATGAAGATGTTAAACATTCAAACTCGAGATGGACTCAAAAAATTGGCCAGGAGAGAAGAAGCACAATCCTAATTAGATTTGTTTCTTTAAGTTATTATTTTAATTCAGTTTTAGATAAAAATGATTTAAGTTTTTAATTAGGATTTTAATTTTTGAATTTCATTCAAATAAGTACGATGAAAATCTATAAATAGGCTACACCTCTTCAGTTATAAACATAACTTTTAGAATTCATAAAATTTCAAATTATTTGCTTTTAGCTTGTTGCTAATTTTGAGTGAGTACTCAATCAAATAAAGATTTCACAAATCGTCTTGTCGAACCAAACAATTGAATCTACTTATTAGGTAAGTTGTGGCATCTTTTTCATTCTAATTTTATTCTCAATTACCTTAGTTTGCATTCACAGGTTGAATGTACATTAAGTAAGAAGAATTTATTTAGGGTTTTAAGATTTTTGAATGCTAATGTTATATGCAGAATTTTTTATTACACTGTTAATCCTGAGTTTCACATCAAATTTTAATCAGATTAGGATAAAACCTGGTGATGAATGGAAAAATGCTTCTTAAAATAAATATGATTTATATGAATGGTTAGTTACGCCTTTTGAATTGTCTAATGCACTTAGCACTTTCATGAGGTTACTGAATCATGTTTTAAGATTATTTTTTGGTAAATTTGTTGTACTCTACTTTGATGATATACTAATTTCTAGTAAATCATTGGAAGAACATATTCAACATATCAGGTATGTCCTAGAGGTCCTTAGAAAGGAAT
>NW_019014543.1:466293-482044 GCF_000150535.2 Carica papaya
CTGTTGATCCTGTTAATGTGTTTAATTTAAGGCCCTATAAAACTGCTAAAATAATGTGAAAATATTTGAAGCAAGTCTATACTCAAAACAACATTGCACATTGTTACCAATTGGAGTATGAGATTGCTAATTACAATCAAGGAACTCTATCTATTTAAGAGTACTTTTCAGGTTTTCAAAATTTATGGGGAGAGCTTTCTAACAGAATTTATATAACAATACCAGCTATATCTCTCTCTATTATTTAGAAGGTTCATGAACAAAGCAAGAGGGATTAGTTTTTAATGAAGTTGCAACCTAAATTTGAGATCACTCGCTCTAATTTGATGAATCGAGTTCCTTCTCCTTCTTTGGATGATTATTTTTAGTGAATTACTTCGGGAAGAGTAGTATCTTCTCGCACAGGCTGCACTATAGTTAGTTCCTCTCAATGCAGTAACATATGCAGCTCAAAGGAGAAGACACAATAAGGATATGAAAAAATTTAATGTTACAGCTGCAAGGAGAATGGCCATATTGCTCTACAGTGCTCTAAGAAATTTTGTAACTATTGCAAGAAATTAGGTCACACTATTAAAGATTTTCCTACTCGACCTTAAAATCGAAAAACTACTGCTATTGCTTATATAGTCTGAAAAACACTATCCTTTACAGTAGCATAGAGTACTCTCACTCCTGATGTGGGGCGACAGATGATTATTTCAACCTTTTCTACCTTGGGGCTCCAAAGTAAGCAAATTTCTCCATCTATAACTTGTCTAGTTGACTCAGGTGCTTTTAATCATATGACTAGTTCTTATGATGTTCTTCACAATGTTCACTCATATAATGGTGCTATTGATATACAGATTGCTAATTGAAGTTATTTATCTATTCATGTTGTTGGGGATCTTAGTTTATCTTTTCGTGATTTTTTGTATCTCCACAGCTTTGCTTTATTCATATTTCAATTGGTTGATTAGTTGATAACAACTATGATGTTCAGTTTTTTCAGGATGGTTTTCTTGTGCAAGATTAGTGTTCGGGAAGATACTCACGAAGGGGCCTAAAGTTAAGAGATTATTTCCTTTAAAATTTTCTATTTCTAGTTATTTATCTTTAGCTTTTTGATAGTTAATAATAAGAATACAAATGTGGCACAAACATTTAGGTCATCCAAACTCTATTATTTTGTCTCATCTACTAAACTCTAGTTTGTTTGGAAATAAAATTCATATTTCTCCTCATTTTTCTATTGACTGCTCTACATTTAAAATGGGTAAGAGTAAAACTCTTCCTTTTCCATCTCATGGTAGTCATGCAAAATAATACTTTGATATTATTCATAGTGATGTGTGGGGCATTACACCTCTTATTTCACATGCTCAATACAAGTATTTTATGACATTTATTGATGATTATAGTCGACATAGTTGGGTCTACTTCTTGCTCTCCAAATATGAGGTCTTTTATGTCTTTAAATCCTTTATAGCTTATGTTGAAACACAATTCTCTACCGGTATTAAAGTTTTGAGATCAGACTCAGGTAGCAAATACATGTCCCAATGAATTCCATGCCTTATTACAGGAGAAAAGCATTATTTCTCAATGCTCTTGTTCTTATAATCCCCAACAAAATAGAGTGGTAGAGCAAAAAAATCGTCATCTTTTAGGGATGGTCTGTACCTTATTAATTGAATCTTTAATTCCTTATAAGTTTTGGGTTGAAGGTTTATTTACTGCAGTTCATTTAATTAATCGATTACCTTCACAAGTCTTAAATTTTGATTCCCTATATTATCATCTTTGTAATCAGTATCCTAGCTACCTTGAGTTGCACACATTTGGATGTGTTTTTTTAGTTCATTCACCTTCACATAAACTTCATAAGCTTTCTACACAATCCGTTAAATGTTCATTCATGAGTTATAGTGTTTCACATAAAAGGTTATATGTGTTATGATCATTCCTCTAATAAAATTCATATATCTCGTCATGTTTTTTTTAGCATTAATATTTCTTTCTTACACATACTACCTGTAATCAGTATTCTTCCTTACTTTGATGATCTATCTTATATACCTGAACTGTTGGAACCTAGATTTGTGTATTCTTGAGATCACTCAACTTTACATCTTCTAAATATTGACCCATCATCTAAGCCTGTTCAACCGAATATTATAGAATCTGACGTGACATCTATAGTTGCTTCAGATTCTAATCCTCCTGCGCCAAGTCTTAGGCATTTTACTAGAGTTTCTCATCCTCTTAATCTATATGGCTATTTTCCTGAATGATATGACTTCTCTCATATTTATCTTCATGCTACTTTGTCTTCTATTTTTGTTCCCAATTGCTATTCAGAGGCTATGAAATATGATTGATGGCAGAAGACAATGGATAAGGAACTTAAAGCTCTTAAGATGCTTGGGACATGGTTTCTTGTCCTTCTAATGTCCAAGCAATTGGTTACAAGTGGTCTACTCTATAAACTTCACTCTGATGGCACTCTAGACTACTATAACGCAAGATTGGTTGTTCTTGGTAATAAGCAGGAATATAGGGTAAATTATGAGGGAACATTTGCTCTAGTGGCTAAGATGACCACACTACGTACAATACTTTCTATTGTTGTCTCTTGAGGTTGGTCACTTTATCAGATGGATGTCAAAAATGCCTTTTTTCATAGAGAGCTTGAAATGAACTATCATTCAATTCATGAACCTGTAGACAACCAAGTTATCTCCCTTCTACATGTTTCCACTAATTTACAAATTGTTGACGTGTTTGCTAAAGCCTTGACTCATCAACGATATTCCTTTATTATAGGCAAATTGATTCTTCTTGATCGACCAACATCAATTTAAGGGAAGATGTCACTAGAATGGATATGTAATTAATTATAATATTTTGTTACTATTTGTCAATATTATTGTTTTAAATAATTAACGTAATTATAGGCATAGATTTTATTAAATAGTGGGCTTATTAAATTAAGCATAATCAGCTTAATAGAGGAATGTATTCAGAAAATCTTTTTCTATTTAATAGAGAAAATAGTCCCAAAAAGGGCCATTCACTGTAAACACATAATTGTCAGAGTTAAGCATTTATAGGATTTTAATTTTCAAGTTCTACTCAAATTTGAACGATGAAAGTCTACAAATAGGCTGCACTTTTTCAATTATAATAATAACTTTTAGAATTAATAAAATTTCATATTACTTACTTTTAGCTTATGCTAATTGTGATCGAATGTTCAATCAAGTGAGGTTTCTTCAACTGTCTTGTTGAGCCAAGAAATTGAATCAACTTAACAGGTAAGCCCGTGGCATCTTTTTTATTTCAATTTTATTCTCAATTTTCTTAGTTTGAATTCACAAGTTGAATGTAAGTTAAGTAGGGATGATTTATTTAGAGATTTAAGATTTCTGAATGCTAATGTCATATGTAGAGTTTTTGATTGCACTGTTGATTTTAGGTTCTGCATTAGTAAGAAAAATATTTAGAGTCATCATAATTAAATTTGATATTTTAAAAGATTAAAGCATTAAATTATTTGGATAGAGGATGTCTTACCACATTTAATTCATCCACAATTCCTTTAATCTCCTTCTAGTATTCTGCATGCAAACATGTGTAAGATTATCATGATCAAGAAAATTTGGTGGTCGTACTATGGAAACATCTTTAGAGAGATGATCTTGTAAAAAGACATTGTTGACATCAAGTTGTCGAAAAGATCACCCATGAGTAACAAAAAGATTTAGGACCAAGAAAATAGCGGTAGGTTTGATAACCAGACTAAATTTATCATGATAATCAACACCAGTACCCTGATGGAACCCTTTAGCAACTAGTTGAGCTTTGTACATGTTAATCAAGCCATTAGGTAAATGTTTAATTCCAAAAATCCATTAACAGCAAATAAGATTTTATGTTGAATCATGTAGGAAAAGTTACCATATTCCATTCCACATAAGAACATCATAATCTTAAGACATAATCTGATTCCATTTAGGATCTTTGAATGCTTGGGTCAATGTGTGGGGCTCAAGTTAATGGTTTGAGATAGTGGTGGCAGTAAGATCAAGTTTTTGGATCTCTTTATGAATTTTCTTTTTAGCACAAGTGGTCATGGTGTGTGACATGATATCAAACATGCTTGAAATTTATCCAAAAGGTGAAACCCACAAAGACCAATGTATTCATGGACATAAAGCCAAGTCGTAAGAAGCTAGTTGTGCCCACGTGCCCATTTACCCAGCATGTCGCGTGTAACCTTACATGGCAGCATATGATGTGCTTATGCAGCCCAAAATCTAAAAGAAGTCATGACCAAAAAAGCAAGCTCAAATTCGAGAAGTGAAGCCTAACCCATCTAGGCATGACGATCTGGTCCATAGAAGCTTAGACCATTTTAGAGAGTTTATTGACAATCTCAAGCAAAGCTGACCTAATGGGCCTCTATTTCGATTAGTCCAATAAATGGAAGAGGAAGAAAAGTGAGCTTTTAGGGCAATCTGAGAAGCCAAAGAAGAAGGCCCAAGCACATTGATTTTTTGCCTTAATGGGTCTCGACCCAAAAGCAGTGCGTAGGTAGGAGGCCTTGCGCGATGGATTGGGTCTGCAAATGCGCGAGAAGTCCAGCCTGTGTTAAAGAAGAGTTCTACGCGTGCGTTTGCGAGACAAGCTGTCTAAAAGTTTGTGCAGGGTACGCGTGCACGTGAGGCAAACGTGTTAGACTACACGTGACACACGCAGGAGACCCATGAGTGGGGAGTGTGTGCACAAACTAGTCTGCATGCGTGACCCACCCCAGTTGTGGGAATTTCACTCGCGCAATTGAGGTGTGCAGGAACACCTTCCCTCATGGGTTTAAGCATGTGGGGTTTTGGCAATTTTCAACAAGGACTCTTTTTTTTTTCTTTTTTTGACATTTGACTTTTTTGGATAATTTCTACAAGGAGTCTGCAACAACTTTACCTCAAAATTCAGCACATGAAAAATGAGGAATTTATCTACTAAATCATTTTAATATTTATGTATTTTAATTTTATGTTTTATGTTTAGGATTAAATATTTATTATTTTAAATCTTAGGATTAGACTAAGCTATTATTTAATAATTATTTTAAGTGTATTTTAGTCCTAGGATTATGATAAATTATTATATAGCTAGAATTTGGATTAAATTTAAATGTTTGTATTATAGGAGAATTAATCAAGTGAAATCTTATATAAAGTCATCATCTTAGGTAGTAAAACATACGAATTTGAAGATCAATAAAAAAAGCTTTTAAATTAACTCTGCTAATGTTTCAAGTTCTTTAGGCATCTTCGAGGTAGGAGCTTTAAACTACTTCTTTGAGCAAGAGAATCAGGGATTGACTTATTGGGTAAGTCGTGGTGTGCTTCTCTATTCTTGTTTAATTTTTTCAGTTACCTTAATAAGCCTTCAATACATTGATTGTAATTCCAGTAAGGAGGGTTTTAATTTAGGTAATTAAGTTTTGCACGTTGAATATAATGTCATGATTGAGGTTTTTTCAATCTGTGGAGTAAACGTTCTCCACCACACGTCAGATGGGTGTTGGTGGGTGGTTTTGAAGGAAGGATCTTAAAAGAGAGGTAAGGAATTAAAGGGTGGATTATGTGGGTTATTGTTGGTGTCGGTGGAATGTTCTTGTCTATTATATGGTAACGTTTGGTCTGCCGAAGTTTGGCTAAGAGGAAGTTGGGGTTCAAGTATGGGACGTGGAGTTTTGGAAGGTATGTTGTTGATAGATGATGTGGAATGCTCGAGCAGAGATTTGCTATGAGATGGATATGAGCCCAAGAGGTGAAGCTGTGGAGGCCATGTTGAGTGGTGTAACCTTAGTAGGAAGAAATGACACTGAATGAAATCAAATTAGGACTATTTCTAGGCTTGGTCAACTAAGATAATTTTAAATGGATTTGAATAGAAAGATAGATTTCACAAATTTGACATGATGAGATGCGTAGATTTTAAAAGTGGAAGGATCAAGACAAAATTAGGCACTTTGGGTGAGAGAATACCCAACAAACACACTGTGGAGGGATCGAGACTCAAGTTTGTGACTAGAATAGGGATAAAGCCATAAATAACATACACAACCAAAGATATAGAAATTTGTGTAGTTTGGTGGAGAGAGAAAAAGGGATTCATAAGGAGAATAAATGAAAAGTGTGGGTGGAGGCATGTGATTAATGAGATATATTGCAATTGTAAAGGCATAATTCTAGTATGTCAGTAGAAGTGAGGAATGAGTGAGGAGAGACATACTGGTTTTAATAATATGTCGTTGGCGTTCAGAGAGACCATTGTGTTCAAGTATATATGGGGGAGAGGTGAGATGAGAAATTTCATAGAGGGATAAAAATTCATCTAATGTTTGATATTCCCCATCATGGTCGGAGTAAAGAGTCACAATCGAGTGTTCGAAGTAATTTTCTACTAGTGCTCTGAAACAAGGAAAAACGTAACAAATATAAGATTTCTTTTTTAATGGGTAACACCATAAATACGTGTAAAGTGATTAAAAGAAATAATATAATACTTGAAATCATTAATATAGTAAATGGCTGAGGTCCAAACATTAGAAAATATGATTTGTAAGTGGTGAGATGAAACAAGTATAGATGTATAAAAAGGAAACTTGTGACTTTTATTGCTTAAACACGTACTACAATAAGTATTTTGTGAACGTAGAATAAGGTAAAGAAAATGTTAACATAATATGATGAAGAATAGGTGAGGATGGATGACTTAATCTAGAGTGCCACTATAAGGAAGTGGTCTTGATGCTATAAAAGACAACGAGCAAATAAGACAAGTTTGGAGAGGAGGTTGGTCACTCATAAACGCCATCTTTAGTGTTTTTTGTCAAAACGATTACCCCCGTGCTCACGTTCTTCACGTAACAAGTAATGGATAAAATATCTATAGAAACATGATTAGTACTATAAATTTGATAGATAAAAATAAGGTTCTTCTTCATGTTAGGCACGTAAAGGTATTGTATAAATTAAAAATACGAGTAGGGGTAGAAAGAGTCATGGAACCATTGTGGATAATATAAAAACCCGAGCCATCACCAATGATAGCATCATCAGATCTCGCAAGGAGTGTAAAGTGAAAGATTATTCAAGTCTATGGTGACATGGTGGAACACCCCACTATCAAGTAGCCATGTGGTGGTGTCGGTGATCTCAAGGGATGTAAAATGTACACACAATTGCCATTGAGAAGTAAGACATGGAGCTTGTGGCGTGCCATCAATGGAGTTTATGATGAGTAGGCATTAACAAGTCGTCAAAGAGAGCATCATTTAATAGTCTCCTTGAACACCTCATCATTGGTGATATCCCAATACCCAAGATATGGACATGGTTGAATGATAATGTGCAAAAACAACATCTTCATCATCCGCTTTTGAGTGCTTAATTGAATTATTTAGTATATAATTTAAGTTATTTTATCCATTTTGACACAGGATAGGAGACAGAGCCCAAAATCTAGAAGAACAACATAAAAGGAGTAAGAATTGCATAACAATTATCTATCATAGTGTAAGCCTTTGGCAAGACTTAAACCCTGCAATGGTAGCAAACTTTGGCACACACACTCGACCCTTGGGCAAGGTTAAGGCATCAACAGGATCACAAATCTTGGATACGCCTAAGTAAGCCTTGGCCAAGGCTTATGTCTCAACAAAAGGGATAAGAGTATCCAACCCTTGGGTAAGGCAGCGAGAGGGAGACAAGATTACACTCGACCAAGCCTTGACCAAGGCTAAGGTAACATATAAGTTTACAGACCCCGTGCGTAACCGAAATAAGCTTTGCTTAGGGCATGTCTCGCGCACAGCTGTTAATTTAAAGAAAATGTGTTCTTTTTGAATTTAAAGAAATATTTTATTCCAGCTGCGATCTAAGGACCGAAAATCAAGAAAAGATTATTTTAGAAAGTTGAGGATAAATTGAAGTCTTTAGGAAAGATCCCAATCAAAGAAAGAAGAAACCCTCCTAGGGTTATAAAAATTAGACTGCCAAGTAGAGGGGACATCTCTCCTCCTCCCAATACAGTTCACAGCAACATTTATCACTTTCGCATTTTCCCTTCATTTTTTTTCTTCTTTTTATTCTCAAGAAACTCGTTTTGTATTAAGAGTCTGTCATGAGTGGCTATTTTGCTTTCTTTTTCTAGTTGACAGATTTAACAAACTTTAGTGATGTATTCTAACATCGAATTGAGTTAATCTAAGTTTTATTTGAATCTTGGTATTTACTTACTTTCTGCACCTATATATATTTGTTGTCTTTGATCAGTTTGAATAAGGTCTGTTAATCAGGCAGAGAAGTAGCAGGGAGCCAGTCGTACTACTAAAATCCGTAATTGTTTGAGTGGTTCTGGCACCTAGTGGCAATTAGTGTTGCACTAAAGGAGGTAAGTAATCTAGTTGATCGATTTATACGGATGAATTCAGCAACTTGAATCAGGTTATTCTAGCTCTTAAGGCCATTGGTAGATTAAGTATTGCAGGTGTTCCCAGTACTATTTGTTCAATGAAGAGCCAGCTAACAAACATTTCTTAGTTGATTTAGAAATAAGGTAGGATTTATTGGTAGAACATTTTCGACAACTATAACTGGTTTATTGTATTTTTAAATGAAACTGATCTTTACATCTATGATCAACTACATAACTGGAGCTTAGCTATTTCATTAAATAGGAATCTTTTTTTATAATTAATCTATTTTTTAACTTGCAGATATAAGTTTTGTTGATTATTCTCTTCTATTTTTATTATATATTTTTGCATAATTCATATTGATATTGGATCTTATAAAAACAAACCCCATTATTGCTTTTCATTCATTGGTCAAGAAAGAAAGTCAAACTCCAATTCCCTGTAGATTCGACCTTATTCACCATAACTACAATATTAAATTTGTTATTAGAATAGGAACTTATTTTTGGTAGATTTGACACCCATCAGTGGAGGACAATCATTACGAGGAGATTCGATTGTTGTTTGTGATTACGAAAGGCAGTTGCAAAAGGGCACTAAGGAGGAGATGGTTGCCAAGATTGAATGTTGTGTCGATTGATAGGATTGGTATTGGGGAAAAAATGATGGTGGTGCGTGTGATTGTTGGAGAAATGCCTCATTGTTAATGAGTTTTTCATGAATTTTATCAAAGGAGATAAGTGTTTCACGAGCATTAACTACATCAACAATTTTTCATTTATTTATCTCTAAGGCCATCAAGAATCTTATCAATGAGATCTTCTTCATCAGCAGGTTTTCCAAGAAGAGCAAGTTCATGAACTCGATTCTTGATAAATTGCATATATTCTTAGATTATTTTAAAACCCTTTAGACAATTTTTATTGGCCTTTGAGCTGTTTGATGTGACCACAAGATGGTTTGGCATAAGTATTAGCCAAAGTGGTCCACACCTCTTGAGAGGTGGTATTGCAGCCAAGAAAAGGTTGGATGGGTAGAGAGACTGCACCATGGAGTGCACTAAAGAGAAAACAATCCTTGCACTTCCATGCTGTGTAGATCAGACTTGGAGCCATTTTACCATCAATAGTTATAGTTGGTATTACACTGGGATGAAAACCGTTGAGAAAGCCATAGAGATCATATCCTTCTAATAGACTTTAAATATAGATACTATATATGATGTAGTTGGTGGTGGTCAATTTTTTATAATATTTGTAATGTTGATGGTAACAAGAGAATTATTTGGGTCTTAGATATTTTGAGTGATGGTATGAGTAATGAAAGATGTAGAGATGTCTTCCAAAGCTATTATAGTTGAAAAAGAGTGTGGAGAACTGGGAGAGAAAAAAAAAAAAGAAAAAAGAAAAAATAGATCAAGAGTGTGGTGGCATATATACACGTACAAAGAAAAAATACTATATCTAATACTATATGAAATTGAAAATAATGATGATTTTAACGGTCAATCAAATATTTTAATTTTAGCAATCACTTAATTTTTGAGATTTATTATCAATAACCTAATTTGTAAAATTTACTATTAATTAAATTATCTACAACAATATAGAAATACACAATTAATTGACGTACCAATTACTAACTTACATAATAATTGATAAATTAGTATTCATTCTAAAGTTCACAATCATCCATATGCATATTCATTCATTCATCGGATGAATAAACCTATCCAAGAACCTATAAATTTAATTTGGATTAAATTAACAGCAATCAATTTCTTGATATGATATGAATATTATAATCCATACCTAATTTCCTCCAATAATGTTTTCCAAGAATAATCCCTCCAAGTTGTCATGAGAAATCAGAACCTTGAGTTTTACCCCTTCTGAGTTCGTTTTCCCGTTTTATTACAATCTCCAAACTCCCAATTAAAATATTAGTTGCTTGTTACTACAAAAACCAAGAAACAAGAAATCTGAAATTTATTCGAATTAGAAATAAAATTTTCTTTTCATTCGAAAATTTATTAGAAAATTATTCTAGGAATTTCAAAAATAGTAATTATGTATTTTTTAGGAATCTAAAAACCATGAAGAAAGTGAGAAAAATCAATATTTGCTCCCTCATGAAGCCTTTTTCTGTCAGTTTGGGGTGGCGTCCAGGGTACTGTGTGTTAATAAAACTCGTCCTTTGTCTTCTCATGTGTTCTTCTTGGCTCATATTTTTCAAGATCTATTACATTAAAATAAATAATTTAGACTAAATATTTTGAAGTATGCATCATGTATCTATCTGTATGAAACTTATTTTTTTTTTTAAAAAAAAAAGAGAACAAAATAAAATACCTTTAATTGTTATTTGATCCAATTAAATGTTATGCTCTTACATAATGATTTTCTTAACCTAAACCACCGATCATATAGAACTCAAAACTCAAATAATTAGCAAATTAAATGTCTACAAGGTCCAAAATTGCATCAGTTTAAAATTATCTAACTAATATTCTCAAACTTAAATACCACTAATTTGGAGAGTAATAATTATATGTATTTCCAATGTGAGGGATCACAATGAAGGTCTTTAGTATAATTGGAAAAAAAAACTATACCTAAGATTTCTTATAAGATTTTAAATCATAAAAAAACTAATTTATTTCTTATAAAATCTTAATTCAGTTCGATTAAAATTTTTAAATTTTGTTTAAAGGTCACAAACTATAATGTCATTAAAAATATATAATTAGTCACTTTGTAGACGCATTATTGACTAGCAGTGAACAATTTATAATGTTTGATTCAGCGATACCAATCACTTAATTGAGTTTAATTCATGCGAGCCATGACTTAATAAAATGAAAATAAATTTTATGATGATTAAATTCTTTTAGTTGGGACAGCACACTTGAGCAAAAAGCTAACCTAATTTTTTAGAAAAAAAAAAAAAAAAAAAAAAAAAAAAAAAAAAAACTATCCAATCCTAAAAATATTCGCCTACTTTTGTTGATGCAAATTGGTTCTAAAGAGAATGCTCAATTCTTTATCATGAACATCCAAAGTATACAAATTCACATGATAGGTGATTTATTATTTAAAACATTTCGAACATTTTTTGCCGCTACTAGCAATAAAAAAAGTGTTTTTAAGTGCCAAAATACAATAAGTTGCTACAAACTTCTTAGAATATGAAGAAACATCTGTTTTTTCCACTGCTAGAGTTTCTGCATTTGTAAATAAGGAAAATCTTAAAGCCAACTTCTAGATCTTTGTATAAAAGCTTGAGGCAAAATATTTTCTTCTTATAGAGAAGAAAGATACAATAAGCCAATTAATAATAAAACTAGTTTATGTTCTTTCAAGTCTTTTGACAGATTTTAAGATCATGTTTGGATTCTGAATTAAACTTTTCCTTGTGAAAAATAAAAACATTTATTGAGATTAAGAAGAAAATACAAGCACTCCTAGGAGAGTGTAAACAGAAATTAAATTAATTAACTTTGTAACTTTTTAATCTATAAATTCTAGTGATTTTTTTTTTTAATACATAAGAGAATTAAATTAAAAGAGTCCAATTACCTTGTTGGATTAGGAGCAAATTACTAAATGGTTTAGTTTAATTAACCACCGACCAATTTAAGTTAGTTCCAATATTATTCAATGTACTACGGCAGGATTATCCAATGTCCTGCACATTTATAGCATCCATCAATCGGCTAACAATGTGTACTAGTCTTTACAGATTGATGATATGTCATCTTATGAACTTATAAGCTATGAATATTTTAAAATTATGCTAATAAATTGTTACGTTGCCAATTTTTTAGATCAACATAACCATAAATTTATATCACGTAATACTTGATACAATTACATATTTGAAAAAGATTGCATTGAGCAGTGTTCATCACAGAATAGAGGATCATTAATGTGTTTGAATTATATTCAGTACCATTCTTGGTTGCATCTTCAATCCATAACCACAAAAGAGATAACAAGTCTAATTGTTGTGATCCCATGAAAACAAAGTGGCTCTAATGATAAAAAAAAAAAAAAAAAAAAAAAAAAAAAAAAAAAAAGACCTGCAGCTCTGGCTGACTGAGTATGATAAAAAAAGAATTATTATCAATAAAAATCTAGTAGAAAGTTTTTCTTGAACATCCTGCATCCAAGACTCGAGCAGAACCATCAACTACCACCCACACTAGACCATCTCATTCCAAAATAGTAACGACAATAATAGATATGTTTGCATGAGGGAGTAACAAGGACATGAAGATTGTCAATCATAAGTATCAAAGACAAACACAATAGCAAAAACAGGAAACTATACTATGTTTCTTTTGTTTTCAAACTATATCGCATTGTGAAGAAAGAAAAGGCCATACTAATCTAATTTAGTTCTTAGTATTGAAAAGAAACTGAAACATACTAGTTGGTCATAATCAACTTCAGGGTTACACCTATCGACAATGTTAATAAACAAAAGAGAAAGAAGACGAGATAGCAGTGAAGCAAAAGTGCCAAGTTTCCTGCCCAAAGATTTAACACCAAGAAACCAAGAAAGTTCCTCTTTTTTCTTGCTGAAGACCTCCTTAAACTTCGTTTCTTCCGACAAAAAAGAAACCCATTTCTTCTCCTAGGCACCCGGAAGAAGAAACCCAGATAAAACCCCTATTGCGTCTCTCTCTCTTGCTTCCCTTTCAGCTTCGTTTCCTAAAATGGACCATCGAAATTCCCAAAAGCTCCCCCATATTCTGATATTTCCTCACCCTACTTTCCTCTTTTTGCAAATTTGAACACCATTTCTCTCCCACATATTATTATACTATCCAGCCATAACTCTACAAAATAAAAAAAAATAAAAAAACAATCTTCTCCCTACTGATTGACTCCGAGGCCCACGTTTATAAATTTTTTTTCAGCATGAAAAAATCACTCATACTCTGATTGTCATTCTTGAACCTGTAACTTGTCTCAATTTGAATCTCCCCTCCTACTCGCTTGTCTTCTTCTCTTTCTAGCGTGGATTTGCTCGCTCCTTGGTCAACTCCCTTTTGCAGCTTTTTCCCACGCGCAGGCTCATGCTTCTCCTTTTTCTTTTGCAAAATATTCCTTTTAGTACCAAAAAGTATAGGTTATATTTTATTTTAGTGCCAATGTTTTTTTTTATTTAAGTTATTTATCTAGAACTTTCACATTATGTTAAAAGCGTAACACTATTTAAAAATTAAATCTGACTTATAATTTATTTGGAGAGAGAAAAGTTATTTTTAATTTTTTGTTGTTCATAATTTTTTAATTAACATCAAAATTTAAAATATTAAATTGACATTAAGTTTTTTTTTTTTTAATAATTTTTAACTATATTTTTGGTGATTCATACTTTTTTTTTTTAAAAAAAAAAAAAAACAACAACTCTTAAATTAACTCTAAATTTTGAATTCAAGTTTTGATAATGTTACATTCCTGAAATAATTTTAAAATTTGAAAACTAATTTCTAATAAATAATACATAATTAAAGTATAATATTAACTCTATGTTGACATTTCCTTTAGGTAGTAGAAGAAGAAGAACTTGAGAAATATCAACAGTTTTTAAGTGCAAAAGAGGCCTTTGTTATAATGAGTATTATAAGATAGGCTCCCTTTCCTTTCCTACTTGATTTTGGATCGTTGACGGCAAGAGTTGATGTTGATAGTAAGGTATTGAATACGCACAACCTGTTAAAAGCAAATCCAAATTAAGTTAACATAACTTTTCTAACTTAAGAGGCCTTAGTGTTTCATTAAATCCAATTAACTAAATTTACTCAACAAAATTCGGGATTATATTCTCATCTCGGGTCTTTTACAATATTTTAATATTATTTATGTAAATTAAAGCAATCATAAAATTAATTCTCAAAATCCAATTAATACTTTCAACCCAATCAATTTATAAATTAATACCGGTACAAATAAATAAATAATCATAAACATAAAATTTATGTGAAAAATCTTTTGGTACAGAGAGAATAATTATGAGATATAAATTTCGAGTAAAATCTTCAATAATAGAAATCGAATACACAATATTTACTAAGAAATACATAAATACTTCTTTAATCAAACTCATTTTCTCTCTAGTGATTACACCAAGAAATTAGAAAATAATTATTTCAAATTGATTCAAAATAGTAAAAGGAAAAATTACCAAACTTTGTCAATAATTTTTCCTATCTCGATTTTTGTCTATGAAACAAAAAACAAGCACTTCTTTTTCTGCTTTTCTCGATTCCCGTGCAACTTTAAGGAGAAGAATAAATTACAAAAAAATTGCTTGCTTTTTCTGCTGGTCAGCTCTTTCTCCCCTTCTTAGTTCGCATGCTTGAGAATAAGAGAGAACCCAAATATGATGATATTTTCCTTTTTTTTTTTTATTCTTGTGCAAAATAAAATTAAAAACTGCAAGCCCCAACTCTTTCTATGTTGGTGCCTATGCACGTGTAAAATTAACTGTCAGCCAAATTTCTTTTTTTAATTTTATTTTATTAGCCCACATTAGCTGGATAACCAACAATCTACCCTTCAGTCCATTGGAAGACGTCCACACATCTATTTCTCAATTATAACTCAGTCGTACCATCTTGGTACAACACTGATGTTTATCACGAGTCACCACTTTTATCAGCAAATCAACTGGATTTTTATCAGTGTGAATATTTTTCAATAACATTTCTTGATTATTCATTACTTCATGAATCCAATAGTATCTAACATCAATATACTTAGTTTGACAACGATATGTGACATTCTTATTAAAGTTTAGAGCACTTTCACTATCACTATTTATCACATGCTCATCTTGCTTCAAATCCAATTTTTCGAGAAATCTTTTTATTTAAGGCATTTTTTTATCTGTTTTAGTTATAGTTATATACTTTATCTCAGTTGTTAATAGAGCAACACTTTTGCAATTTATACTGCCATGATACAACTCTCTTTGTAAAAGTAAACACATACTCTAAAGTAGACTTCCTGCTATCAAGGTCACCTGTTATATCCGCATCTGTTTATTTTTATAAAATTAGTTTTTAGCCTCCAAAATCTAAGCATATCTTAGAAGTACCTCTCAAATATCTTAGAATCTATTTTACTACTTCCCAATGATCCTTTCCAAGATTATAAAGCATCATGCTGACCAAACCAACAACATGAGTAATATTTGGTCGTGTGAAATCATAACATATATCAAATTCCCAACTACAGATGAGTAAGGAAAAACTGTTATTTCTTC
>NW_019014544.1:9859-36098 GCF_000150535.2 Carica papaya
TTATTTTATAAAGCTATAATAATGAATTTTGAGATCATCTCTGTGATATTTATCTTTAATATACTTACTATTTTTTAACAAAAAAAAATTTAAATTTTAACTCTGATATATATGTACTATTTAAATTATACATTAAAAAAATTTAAAGTTAATTCTCAATATGATAAAAATTTACTGAGAAATATGTACTGAACGAAAAAATAATTATTCTTATAAAATAATGTAATAAGATTATTAAGAAGGATAATGACACGATGAAAGGAAGGAAATGATGGAATGCTCACTCTCTCACTTTTGACCTAAAGAATGAGACTTGCCAAAGGAAATGGAAGAATGGGAAGAATTACCTCCATTCCATTTAAAACATTAAATTTTTCTTACCTACTATTATATTTTTTTAAAAAAGAAATATATAAAAATCATTATATAAAATTATGAGAATGATTTTCTTTTTTGTATTTATTTTATTAAATTTTACCAATCATACGGTTTGTTTGAATAAAATAGTGTTAACTATTATATAAAATAGGAATATAAAAAAGTATTTGTATTATTTATAATAATAAAATAGTTCATCCGTTTCATCTTGTTTTAAATAAAAATAAAATTGAGAAAACATAATCTTAATAATTTAGTAGTATAAAGATTTACAGTAAACAAAATTTATTTGTTTGCATTTGCTTCATTTTAATAAATTTATGAAAATCTTTCAATAAAATTAAAATATGAAAAAATAAAACTTTAATTTAATTTGATTTGATTATATTATATCGTAGTTAGTAACAAAAACAGCTACCCTTTCTTTTATTTTCGAACTTAAAGAAAATTTTTATTTTTATATTTAATCAATTTTTAAGTTGAAATTATATCCATATACATATATATATTACTGAGTTTAAAAACTAGTAATATATATTTTTATAACATCAGTTAAAAAAACCTCTAATGATGTTAATAGGACAAAAATTTAACTTATTTATTTTTTATAAAAAAAAACTATTATTTTTAATAATATTATTATTTAAAATATTAAAATGATCAAACAAAAATAACTTAAAACATTATTAAAACAGACTCCATAAAATAAATAAATCCCAATTTGATCAATTGGGATATGAATAAAGTTTGCGTGACAATAATATCTTATACATTTTATTATATTAAATATAAGTTTGAATTTAATTTATAAATTAAAATTCTAACAGTGATATAATAAATAATATCTATGTATTTTATTGGTTTAAAATGAAATTTCATAGATTAAAATAAAATATAAAAATAAAAAGAAATTCATCCTCTGATTTTTCTCATTTTCTTAATTGAAATAAATTCTTTTTGTCAAATTTTGAATCTTATTTTTTATATAAAATTCAAAAAGAAAAAAGGTAATTAAAAATGAAAAATTGACAAGTTTTCTTTTCTTCTCTTGATAATAAATTACCTATTTCTGTTAATAATTGATTTCTTTTTAAGTAAATCACCACAATTCTCTCTGCTCCCCTTCCAAATCATTCAAACACTGCAGTGATAACGCCTGATTCATAGACGGGCATTTTTCCCACAAAAACTTCATTAACTGGATTTGAATTACGTAAAGCGGGAGGCAATTTGCAACAAACTCGGAGCAGAAGACGTCAGATCTTCCCCGCTAGGGACGACTTGAAAAAGACTGCCAGAGAAAAGAAAGAAATAAAAACTTCCGTCATCATCTTTCTATCTTCCACCTCCCTCAAGAGTTTTCTCTCTCTACATGAATGTATTTACAGTGATACGGATTAGACAGCGAAATCATAGATAGCCTTGGGGTTTTCACTAGTCTTTTCAATCTAAGTATTTCCTCTCCCTCATCAGTATCGATATACGTATAACAGCCTTTGTGACGTTCAGAGTATTGAAACAAGTAAGAAAATGAGGATACAGGAGAGTGACGGAGTATCAGCGTCAAGGAAGCACCTGGTCTTTGCTTACTATGTTACTGGCCATGGTTTTGGCCACGCTACTCGTGTCGTTGAGGTTTTCTTCTTTCCACTTCTTTCTCACTTTCTTTTTTTTGGTTTCTTCTTTTTTCTTCTTGCTAGGAATTACGTTTCGAGATTTGTAAGGTCATTACTATTATGTTTGATTTGTTTTATGATGATTATATTCGTCTCCTGGTGAATATGCTTTTTTTTTTCTCTTCTTTTTCTCGTTTCCCGTTGATTCTAAATGCGGTTAGTTTCAATTATTCGTTTGATTTTAGCCTGGTTTGGTCATGATGATGATGATGATTTGATGGGAATTTATATGATTGATTAATTCATGTTCATGATTTAATTGGGTAATTAGGTCGTTCGGCACCTGATTGCGGCGGGGCATGACGTTCATGTGGTCACGGGTGCACCTGACTTTGTCTTCACTTCCGAAATCGATTCTCCTCGACTTTTCATTCGCAAAGTAACTTCGGAATACAATCTTGATCGCCCCTTGTTTGTTCTCTGTTATTAGTAGTAGTAACGATACTGTAATACGATGAAGTACCATTTATAAATAGTAGCCATTAACTACATTTCTATTTTTAGTCTTGGACCAAGTGAAACAGTAGTATACGAACTACAATATGATTATGCCCAAGAAACAATCAAGATGAAAGGTTCTGTGTAATAAAATTATCCTCTCCCGGATTATCAGGTTCTTCTAGACTGCGGAGCTGTTCAGGCAGATGCATTGACTGTTGATCGCCTTGCTTCTCTGGAGAAGGTACGTCTAATGCGATCATCTTCACTTGATATTTCTTATGACTGTTGACAAGCAAGTGCCTCCATTACCATCATTTGTTACGGTTTATTCTTGTTGGGAAAATCATTGTCTGTTCTTTTTTGTTCAATGTAAGTGCTCTTCTGAGTCGTTGGCTTTTCCCGTTCTTGTTAGTTGTTTATTTATTGCACCTCTCATATTTTTCCTTTCTATGTTGGACATGTTAGTATGTAGAGACAGCTGTGGTGCCTCGAACTTCTATTTTGGAAGCAGAAATAAACTGGCTGAACTCCATCAAAGCTGACTTAGTGGTAGTTATATGCTTCTTGCTTCCTTAATCCTCAGTTGAAACCTATTTGGCAGTATTTTGGGGTTTGTCTAGGAATGGATTTTCAAGTTTCTCATTTTTAGCACAAAATCTCAGTGGAATAGAGATTCTTAAATTAGAAGTGGATTTATGTTTAAGTTTTCTACCATTAAAGGAAGTCTTTTTTGTGAATAAAAATAGGTTTCTGATGTCGTCTCAGTGGCTTGCCGTGCAGCAGCTGATGCTGGCATTCGCTCAGTTTGTGTCACCAATTTCAGGTACTGTGTTCTTACTTGCCCTCCATCCACTTGATCTTCTTGCAAGTCCTGCTGTTTGCTTTAGACTGTTTCTCTGTTTTTTGTTGGGTTAAGTTTGAAAGTACCTGATACCGACTTCCATGATTACTAGTTGTTTCTTATTTAAACTTATGATTCACATGTTAATCTGTCTCATTATCACTTGACAATGGTTATAGCAACTGGATAGCTAAGCTTGCTAATCAAAGTCTTGATATTCTTCTCACCTTCACAAGAAAAATTGGACCATTTTTCTTGTATGTACATATAATTGTAGTTGGGACTTCATCTATGCTGAATACGTAATGGCTGCTGGGAATCATCATCGGTCCATAGTTTGGCAGGTGAACTAAAGTTTCCCCTGAAATTGTTTTTTTATAGTTTCAAGGGGTTATTAATGGTTTTACATCTCAGCAAGGACACTTTGCAATTTACACATTAATTTTATTTCTAATTACGAAGTCCTTATTGCATAGTTTCTTTTCGTCCTTGCACCTTCGTTTCTATCTGGTTCAAGGTTTTACTTTGTGTTTGTTAATGGCCTCATGGCAAGCAGTCTAAAGTTAACGCTTTTTTTTGTTATTTTTAAAATTTTGAGACAGATAGCAGAAGATTATTCTCATTGTGAGTTCCTCATCCGTCTCCCAGGTTATTGCCCAAGTATGTTCTTTATTGCACAACCCCTTGACTCCATTATAGCTTCCCACTTTGTTTTCATTCTCTTTTCACTGAGGAATCTTTACCATGAAGCATGAAATTTTCTTTATTTTTGTAGTGCCTGCTTTCCGTGATGTTATTGATATACCACTTGTTGTGAGGAGGTTACACAAGTCCCGCAATGAGGTTTTTCTACAGTGCTTTATTGATGCCCTCGTATGATTCAACTCATTGTCTAGATATCAAATGAAATTGTTCAATTTCCTTTTTTGGCTTTAGGTTAGGAAGGAGCTTTCAATTGGGGATGATGTGAAGCTGGTTATTCTTAACTTTGGTGGACAGGTTTAAGTCCTAATTAAATAATTTTCTTTAATTGTTGTTTACTTAGAGGAAAGATTGGTTTTGTTTCTATGTACCATTTCAGATCCAAAATCAAGATTTTGACTTGGAATGCAACTAACAAACTAGACTCTGAACTAAAAACTTATTTATATAAATATAAATAAGCAGTGTAGACAAAGTGTTTGCAAACTAGGTCACAAAATACAATAGTGTACATACATCCATTCCATAACAAAAGCGGTATACATATGGACAAAGTTTATGATACAATGGTCATCCAGAACAAGAACTAGGATACTTAACATCTTAAACTCTTCTTAACAAGGCAACCCAGTCAACACCACAAGTTCTGCCTCCAAAACTTTCCCTTGAATTGTAACATTTACTGGAGGAATATAAACCAGTGAATTAATTTCTCTCTCTCTCTCTCTCTCTCATTCTCTTTTCTCCCTCCTTGCTTTTACGATAAATAAGTTGTCTTGATGCTGTATGTTTAACAACTTCTGATGGTTCTGGTATTTCATGAAAAGCCCATTGAATAATCTAATATTCTTTATAATGGACCTGATTTTCTGGTACATACACGATATTTCTTCCTTTTATAATTATTTACTTATTTTCAAAAAAGAAATGCATTAATGACTTTGTTACATAAACTTTAGCTAACTTTGTTTTCTGATTCTCATTTTACCTCTGTACTCTTTTTTTTGTAATTAGCCTTCGGGCTGGAAGCTGAAGGAAGAGTGCTTACCACTTGGTTGGCTGTGCCTGGTACCTTTTCCAGCATGTTCTTTTTATGTTTATTCTGTACTGTTAATGTTGTGAATAGTGTGCCTATATTGCATTTTATTCAATGATTCAGGTTTGTGGGGCTTCTGATACTCAGGAGCTGCCACCTAATTTCATTAAGCTTGCAAAGGATGCTTACACACCTGATCTTATAGCTGCATCTGACTGTATGCTGGGTCAGTGAAAATCTTGTTGGTGGCTGAATAAAATTATATATATTGGAATAACATTAAATAGAATCTTCATGATTTCAGGAAAAATTGGTTACGGCACTGTCAGTGAAGCCCTGGCTTATAAGACGCCGTTTGTCTTTGTCCGCAGAGACTATTTCAATGAAGAACCATTCCTTAGAAATATGCTTGAGGTACAACTAGTTTAATGTTTCCTGTCTAACCTTGTTCTATGTGCCTATATCACATGATTATCAAGCACTGGGACTTTAATTTCTTTTGTAGTATTATCAATGTGGTGTTGAGATGATCAGGAGAGACTTGTTAATGGGTCACTGGAAACCTTACCTTGAACGTGCAGTTAGTTTGAGACCGTGCTATGAAGGTGGCATCAATGGTGGTGAGGTAGGCTTTCCTTTCCTGCAGTTTTATGCTTTTCAAATTGTATTCTCATGATTCTATTGCACTTTTATGTACCACAGGGTCGTGTTGCATGTAACATCAGTTCTCTTTTAGAAATTTGTAAATTATCATAGGCAGCAATGGAATCACATTGACTATTTGAGTTCTCACATATAAACGATTATTGGAGTAAATTATTTTACGGTTTTGATACTGAACTTCGCTGATTCTCTGCAAAACATGTTAATTATTGCTTCACAGAAGCTTTTTAGAAAAAATAAAAAAAAAATTCCTAGAAAAAAAGTGAAGTCAAGTCTGAAAGCTCCTGGATATAAAGGAAGAAATTATTGTTGAATTTGCATCCACTTTAAAGCTGTTCTCATGTTTACATCCACTTTCAAGCTGTTCTCATGATTAGAAGCCTTGATGAGTGTATATTTAAGAACAAATTACATCTCTGTAACATTGACAGTACACATTTTACGACCAAGCATTATGGCAATATTGTTCTAATCTTATGTTTCGTTTCTTCACTATTGTATTTCTTTTCTTTTTGTTTTTGGTTGGGGGAGTGGAGGATTTAGTAAGTAAAGTTTTAGTCTTTTATTGATGCATGTTATTTGTTTTTAATGTATTACTTAGTTTTTTGTATTTGAAGTGTGTCAAACACTAGCAATTGTATTGTTTTGACATGAATTTACTTGTTCCTGATATGATGGTATGATTATAGGTGGCAGGTCACATCTTGCAGGAGACCGCTATTGGAAGGAATTGTGCATCAGATAAGGTACATGACCCTATCGTCTAGTACCCATTATATCATCTAGATTTGGTGGCCATAAAAAAATGCTTGGCGCAGATCAAAACATAACAGACAGCAAAGATTTTTCTTTCGTTTTGATGAGACTAATCTGTTCCAAAGAATCACAAAGTCAAACTTTTAATATATCAGAATTTATATATTTCTCATAATTCCTAAATTATCTTCTTGCCTTTGTATAAAAGATATAACTCCATATTATTATCTAACCACAAGTTTCAACATATTTGATAACTTAACATGTTCCTTTGAGTTAAAATTCTGTTGTTTAAATAACTCTGTTATGTACTAGTTAGATTTGTTATTATTTTGAGTAATTAATTGATATGCATAGTTCAGTATTCTGTCAAAAATTGATTATAATCCAATTGAAAAGATGAGGGAGGACTGGAAGAAGAAGACCGATGATGAAGCAGCTATGCTCTGAATACTAGAATGATGACGGAAAATTGCCTGAAACAACACTGTCAATAGAGATGAGGAAGAAAATGTTTGATGGACAAGGAGGCTTCAACAGAGATGGGAGAGGGGGAGAGATTCGGGATTTAGGGATTTAGTTTTTATGACTGGTTCAGTTTTTTTATTTTTGAACCATGCAGGCCAGTCTAGATTTAAAAAATTTTCCTAGTCAAATGCGCGTTATATGCTGCGTGGTATGTGACATAGAAAAGTAACTAACCAAATGATACCACTAACGTGACATCTAATGTAGAAAAGTAATCCACCAAATGATGTCATGTGTCAAGTTCGTTGATACATGGTGTAGGTGTTAATGGAGTTTAACAGAAACTGATAGAAATGGATTAATTTGAACATTTTTTTGAAAATATAAGGTATTATTTAATATAAAATTAGGACAAGAACTAACTCAAACAAAAGAAAAAATATAGGGGCCAAAAATGTATTTAAGCATTTTAATAAGTATACACTATGTTTTCTATTGTTCTTTGGGTAGCAGAAACACATTTTTTAAAATCAGTCCAATGTTTACCGATTGCATCACTTTATCTGTTTTTTTCTATATTATTCACTACCAATCTACAGATGCCGATGAAAAACAATTTAAAAACTTATTGCTAGAAAAAATTTATTGTTCACCACCAATATGTAGATGCCCATTGCAAATCAATTTCAAAAGTTGTTGCCAGAAAAATATATTTTTCACTACCAATATGTAGATGCCTATGAAAAACAATTTCAAAACTTATTGCTAGAGAAAACATAGAACAAGTATATATTGGCTACTAAATTTTGTGACTGACTTCAATCTTATGTATTGCAGTTTAGTGGAGCAAGAAGATTACGGGATGCCATAGTTCTTGGATATCAACTACAAAGGGCTCCTGGAAGAGATCTTAGCATTCCTGAATGGTATGCAAATGCTGAAAATGAGCTTGGTCTATGTACCGGATCACCAACTGATCAAACAAGTGAAAGCAACTCATTGATGAGTTCGTACGTTCTATTTTCTTATGTATTCATAACTATGATGATAAAATATTTATCTTTTCCTTTTTATAACATCATTTTGTTTCTTTTTTGTAGATGCACTGAGGACTTTGAGATTCTTCATGGAGATCTTCAAGGTCTTTCTGACACAATGAGTTTTCTAAAGAGCTTGGCAGAATTGGATAGTATATATGATTCTGGAAAGAATACCGAGAAGCGTCACATGCGTGAGCGCAAGGCTGCTGCCGGCCTCTTTAATTGGGAGGTAATTTCATCTACACTGAATTGGTCGATTCTCTTTCCAGCCCTATGACCCATTTTTTGCAAATGTGAATGAAAGGGCTTTTACACTTTCTGCAGGAAGAAATTTTTGTGGCTAGAGCGCCTGGAAGATTGGATGTAATGGGAGGCATTGCTGATTATTCAGGAAGCCTTGTTTTGCAGGTTTGAATTAACTTTTGCTTGTTCTGACAATTTGTCTTCATAGGCTTCTAGTGTCTTAATTGCTAATCATTATTCTTTTTCCTCCTAAACAAAGTAAAATTGTGTGGTGTCCAAAGTTAACAGGAATATGCAGTATCCTAACATCTATTGGTGCAGTGATCCCTTTCAAATGTTGTAGGAAGAAAGAGTCGTAGCCACTGATTTTTAAGTGGTTTTAAGCTTCTCCTTTCCCATGCTCTAACAACCCCTATCTCTCTCTCTCTCTTTATATATATATATATAGGGAGAGCATGGTATTTCTAGTTATGGTGATACTATATCTCCTTTCTCTCCTATATTTTTTTTTGTTTGGACACACAGATGAAATTCTTGCAATTCTATTAGTTGTCGAGCTTTTTTAATTCTCTTTTCAAGTTACTTTCCATTTTGTCAAAACAGTCAGCCAATATTTTTTCAATTTTAAATCCCAAAATTGTTGCCGTTGTACTTCTGCCATGATAAACTTATTGATTTGAAATACATAAGTGGTCAGTTCAAGTCTAGGAATCCTTGCTAACTTATAAGATTCACGATTTGTTTGTTTCAATGCAGTACCATAAGAGGTCGAACTTCACTTGCTAGTATTTTAATTTAGAATCTAAATCTTTCCTTCATGAGAGTCAGTTGTTAGGCTTTAATACCATTAGGACAAAAAGCTTGAGCTGTCTTTTCAAGGTCCAGGAGTCCTTTTCAATTTATCGTAGATTTTGATCATCTCATTTACGTTCTCTTTATTAACTGATTGTCTCAAAATTATCTTGTTTTATTAGTTTATCATTTTTTTATATAATCTATTTAAGTTTCATCTATTTATTTTCTTTTTATAGACTTTTCTCCTCTTCCTGCAGATGCCTATAAGAGAAGCCTGCCATGTAGCTGTACAAAGGAATCATCCAAGTAAGCATAGGCTTTGGAAACATGCCCAAGCTCGGCAACAGACAAAGGGACAGGGATCAACACCTGTTCTACAAATTGTATGTATCTAACTTGCAAAATGTTCTGAACACTATGGAAAAGATTTTGATTCAGAAAGAAGATGATGTTTCTAGTTTGCATCCAGAGGATTCAAGCAGGGATGTTCAGTTAAATGCAAAATAGACCTGCTTTGTTCATGGCACCGTCCCTTTGTAAAAGTTTTGGTTGAAGTATGGGATGATAAGCATCATGGGACTACCGCATATATCAGAGAGTAGCAGAAAAAGAATCCTGTTGATGCATTTAGTTATTATTTGTCCTCTTGTCAGCATCTTCTGTTATTTATATTCTGGTTGCTTCAGGTATCATATGGGTCAGAATTGAGCAATCGTGGTCCTACGTTCGACATGGATTTATCTGATTTTATGGATGGGGACAAGCCAATATCATATGAGAAGGCGAAGAAATACTTTGCACAGGATCCGTCTCAAAAGTGAGCATCTCTTTCTTGTCTGATTTATTTTTATATACTTTCTGTTGCTAATTTTATGATTTTTCTTTCAGGTGGGCGGCATATGTTGCAGGCACAATTCTAGTTTTGATGACAGAGCTAGGTGTACGCTTTAATGATAGTATTAGCATGTTGGTATGGGTCCTCTTATATTGAGAAAAATGAATATATACATCACTTTCTCTTATTCATCTAACCATCCTATTGTTTTTAAGTTATAAATATGTTGTCTGTGAGCTCACAACAGCAAGTTGACCTGGAATGTGCATGAAATGTTGTATATGTAGAAAATTTGTATTGCAATGATAGAAGAGAAAATGAATATACTAATTGTAGGGCATAGTTGTGGTATAGTGAGAAGGAATAGGACCTCAAATTCATTCAGCTCCATGCTGTACTTTGTTTGTAAAAAAATTTTTACTCCTTTCAATCTTCATCAGTTTTTGTATTTTCTTGTATTGGTTACTCTACCTCTTTGTGAAATTCATATTTGTGTCACAATGTGACAAGGTTATCTAAAACCCGACAGTTCTTGATTGATACCTCTCCATTTAATTGGAATCAGGTGACTGCTAGTGTTAAAGGTATTAAGTGTTTATGTTGTGGATCTTCAGGTTTCTTCTGCCGTCCCAGAAGGCAAAGGTGTATCTTCTTCTGCATCTGTGGAGGTTGCAAGCATGTTTGCTGCAGTTGCTGCTCATGGTAAGTCATCCCTCTGACTGTTAAAAATCAACCGGGAACTGATGCATTGAGGTAGAACTCAATTTTATCATCAGTTTGGTATGTATATAATAACCAAGTGATTATCACATGGAATGGTTAGAATTTCTGGAGTCTTGTGGGTTGAAAGCAAAAACTTCATGAATGGATGTGAGCACCTAATATCTTTATCAATGTGGAAAATTTACAGTGTGAATGGGGCAACAAAGACATACGATGAACTTATTGTTTGTCATTAAGGGCTACTATGAACTTTATTTTACCATGGAGGTTATTTAATTCTTCTGTGAAGTAATGACTATTCTATTCCAGATAACTAGTTGATTCCTTTCTTCATCTATCTTATGCAGGTTTAAGTATTGATCCAAGAGAGATTGCTTTGCTGTGCCAAAAGGTTGCATATAATCTCAGCCTTCTGATCACCATCAGTTTCCTAGATCCTACTAGACAAACAAGCGGCATAACTGATTTTTCTAGTTGTTTACTAGGTGGAGAATCACATTGTTGGAGCTCCATGTGGTGTGATGGACCAGATGACTTCAGCTTGTGGAGAAGCAAACAAACTTCTTGCAATGATTTGCCAGGCAAGTATTACATCAGGATTTCTAATAGCATCTACATCTGATTTAGAATGTAACTTTTCTTCATAAGAAATAATGGTAACTTTTGCCTTTTGTTTATGTAGCCGGCTGAGGTTGTTGGGCTTGTAGAAATTCCTAACCATATCCGCTTTTGGGGAATTGATTCTGGAATAAGGCACAGGTATCAGGTCTATTCATGCACATTTCCTGCTTTCATTCTGATATCTCTTAGCCTGTTGCAAATATGTTAATGCTGTAGTATTATCATTTTTTATGGATGACTATAGTATGCTTAAACATGTGCAGATCAATGAGAGAACAGTATGCAAAATTTGATTATGATCTGTCTTTTTCTTTCACTTAATTTGTATCTGTATTTTGTCTTCTGAGTTCGCCTTTAAAGATTTCTTCTTGTATCATCTCACTCTTTGTTTGTAACTTATAAGAGGTTGTAACATCCTTTATAAGAGTATCCTACTTTTGTTTTATGACAGACCCTTTTGTTGTTTTCCTAAAGCAAAGATTATTTATCTTCTGTTCTTTTTATGGCACTTTTTCGGGTAGTGTTGGAGGTGCAGACTATGGATCTGTCAGAATAGGAGCCTTCATGGGCCGAAAGATGATAAAGTCTACAGCATCTCTGATTTTGTCTTCATCATTATCTAGTGCTAATGGAATAATTCCTGATGAATTGGAGGATAATAGTGTTGAACTCCTCGAAGCTGAAGCTTCCTTAGATTGCTTGTGCAACTTGTCACCTCACAGGTAGATGCCTTATCTAGGTCTTGGATATTTTTTCTTCTTGGGAAGTGGCAATGAAGGAGGGAATGTGTAGATTTTTTAAATTAAAACTCTGATGTTCTGGTTATTTGTCTCTTGTCTTATTTTGTTAACCTCGTGACATGCACATTCTTGAAACCAATTGAATTTGTTTTCATGTTTTGAAATTATGGAAATTCTTGTGAGGTTGAACCATAGCAATTAATTAGTGCTTTCGTGCATTGAATATTCATATTCATATTCTTTTTCTTCCATTTGTTACAAAACAGGTATGAAGCTGTTTATGCCAAGATGCTTCCTGACTCCATGCTTGGAGAGGCATTTTTGGAGAAATATGTTGATCATAATGATCCAGTCACAGTTATTGATAGCAAGCGTTCATATGGAGTGAGAGCATCTGCTAGACATCCTATATATGAAAATTTCCGGGTCAAGGTCTGTAATTAATTTAATTTTGACGGCTTATCTGATAGTCAGGAAAAAGATATGCATTTTTCACATATAAGAGATTGTTGCCAGATCTTGAAGGAAAAAAAATAAAGCACAGAAGACTCAAGATCCTTGCCCTCCATGCTGTTCAACCTTTTCACCTCTTTTATGGTAGTCATGCATTTTTTTCTTTATTGCCTGTGCATTACACTTGTGTACTTGGGTTGCATGCCGGCATTAATTGTCCAAGTAGAAAAGAGTGGTTTTCTTCTGGTTGGTTGTGCCTGATAAATGCCCTATGAGGTTGCTTATTATACCTGAACTCTTTAAATGATGTCTTTGCTGTACCTTTTCCAGGCATTCCTTTCACTCGGATGTACTTTAATCTTTTCTTTTTCCTTTTTAATCAGCTAACTAAGGTTATTACTTATTTATAGGCCTTTAAAGCACTGCTAACATCTGCTAGTTCAGAAGAGCAGCTTACAGCCCTTGGAGAGCTACTTTATCAGGTAGGCTTACAGATTTCTTTTCTTCTTTTTCCTGAGGACCGGTTTTTTTTATCATTGAATCAGTCTCTAATTGTTTATTGTTCCTTTGTTTCTTATCATGCATATTATGCACATATCTTACTGATACTTTGCAAAATGGTGTTTCACAGTAGAACACGTATAAAATAGATTTATCAAGATCTAGGTAACAGGATACATATCCCATGGTAGATACATTGATGGTTGTAATGTGCTACAAATGGAAGACTTGTTACCCACTAATAATTTTTCAAGATAATTTATTCATAAATCGTACTAAAAGAGGGTATCATTTTGTGAGCACATGAATGAAATTTAAGGTAAGATATTGCTCTTGACCGAGATCATGGTTTGCAGTGTCATTACAGCTATAGCGCTTGTGGGCTTGGCTCAGACGGGACGGATCGGCTTGTACGGTTGGTACAGGAAATGCAGCACACCAGATCATCTAGATCTGAGGATGGGACATTTTATGGAGCTAAAATAACAGGTGGTGGGTCTGGTGGAACAGTCTGTGTGATTGGCAGAAACTGTCTAAGGAGCAGCCAACAAATTCTTGAGGTAATGTTTAACCTTTATCTGCCAAAACAATTATGTCATCGGAGCATTTATAACTTCTTGGCTAAAATGTCTAAAAGAATAATACGAATTTTAGAACCTCTATAGTAGGCTGCCTTGAGAAATAAAATCTGCCCTTCGGATATTAATGCATATAATAACAGGCCTTACTGACTGGGTAACACTTTCTCCCCATATGGTTATTAGCCAAAGAATGGCTTCATCATCTTCTCTTCATGGTTATTTGGAGCTGATAACTTGAATACCTTATTTGACATTGCATAAATGGAAGAATCTTAATACTTCAAGTTTTCAACACCTTTTCTTAACTATTTGCCAAAATGAATATCCAGATTCAGCAGAGATACAAAGGTGCAACGGGCTATTTGCCACTTATTTTTGAGGGTTCATCACCGGGTGCTGGAAAATTTGGGCATTTGAGAATTTGCCGTCGGATGTCTCTTAACCAAGTTAAGTAATGTGTTCTCATATTTGAAGCTTCCACAGACTCACGTCTGCTGGAGAATGTTAGGGATAAAAATTTGAGTGCTAAATTATGTACGGACAATTCAAGTTCAATAAAACGTTTTGAAAGAATAGAATTATGCATTTGCTTATTTCAATGACAAAACAGACCTGTAAACCACTAAAAATTGATGATGGCACCCAATTTCAACATCCTCAGGAGCGAGCTGTTCCTTTAAAAAAAGATAGTTTAGGCTGTTTGGTTTTAGTAATTCTAAGTTGTTATGTAATCTGATTTGCTAGAAATATAAAAGTTGCATTTGTGTTTATTTTGGTAGGTGTTTTGGTACTGCTGTAACTTGTAGAGGAGTTTTAAAAGTGCGGTTAGACATAATTGTTCAATTAAAGTGATTTTAGTCAAAATTTGATTAGTGTTTTGTATAAATAATTTTATAAAGTACTATCACCTTAAAATAGTAAAAATTTTGTGTTTGATGAGAATGAAATTTGACATTTGAAGTGTAAATTTAATAAAAACTTAACTTATCTTTTTAAAAGTAGATTTTGATTCTGTTTTTGCCAAAAATACTTTGAATTTTTTGTTTTAAAAATTCTTCTAAAAAATGATTATTTCATCAAAACATTTAACAACGAATTTGAGAACAAAACATATTCGTTTCATATAAATTAAAATTTTATATTATTTGAAACATCCATTTAATCAGTTTATTAATTTTTTAACTTACACGTATTATTTTTTCCAAAAATTCAGCTATTTACTTCAAGATTATTGACTACAAATACATTTAAGATAAACACATTTTCACTTATTTTAAAGAGCTTATAAGTCTTACATGCGCTTACAAATATATAAAGGTAGAAAACAACCAAATGGCACTGATGTGCGCAAGCTAATTTCCGTATTTCAGAAATAAAATGGAAGAAAGCATCAAGACTTTTGATGATCTCCAGCATCTTGCTGATAAAAGATTTCATATGTGGACACTCTCGGCTTTGCTTCAGGCAGCTCCAGTTCTTCCATAAAACCGCTTGTCATCTTCACAAAATCTTCCATGTGAGCTCCTCTCCATTCCTTCAAAGTAGGAAAACAACGAGGAGTGTCAAATAAGGGTGATGGGTTATTTATTCAATGTCTGGAATGGAATGGAACAATCATGTTGCTAAAATTTTCCATGGGTATTATTCTCCATTCCTTCAAAATCCATCCCCCCCCCCCCCCCCCCCATAAGGAGTGCTAGATAAGCAAAGATCAGCAACCCAAATGCCTACCATTGAAAGGTTATCGGGTAGAAAAGATCAAGTATCACTCAATTTTTTGGCTGCTCACGGCCTGCTGATGCAATGGTTCCAGATGAAAGAATAGTTCAGTAATTGAAATGAAAAGAATACTAATGAAGAGGCTTTAAAGCTTCAAGATAGCATTATGAAAAGTCCTCCAAAAAGAGATTTTGCAGAGAAAGATTTAAAGACATACTATACTAGTGTCTGAAATGAAAGAAAAAAAAAAAAAAAGAAGGCAAGCCACTACCTAGAAATTGGAATTAGGAGAAAAGAAATTAATCTCTATCTCTCTTCCTTCTCCCATTCAGTGCAAAGTGCAAACAGAACAAAATTTTAGTTTCACGGACGCGCACTCTACCTGGTAGAGCTCATAAGGCAGGATAAGCCCTTCTGAAGCCACAACAGAACAACTTATTGTTTACTAACAAGAAACAACCCCCTCCCACACCCCCAAAATCCCGTCCCTTCCTCCTATTGACTTCCAACGAAGCTGTTAAAGTTTGTTCTATGTTATGAACTTCAAGCTGCTCATTACAGGGAAATGATAAATTTACCTCAAAATCCCACTCTCCATATAATTTTGGATCATTCGTGTTACTCCATACATAGGTGTGAGCTAGTAATTTCTCAGAAGTATCCTGCAGACACAATGACAAATTCTTTTGTTTTGTCAAAAAACATTATATGGACCAAAAACCCTCATATGTTTCAGTACAAATTGCTAAACCATCCCCATGAAATTGAAGCCTACACCCAATTCACAAAGTGATGTTAAATTAACTCACTGTTAAAGAAACTTCAATTGTTTTTCTTTCATATTCTACATCTTCAAATGTATCCAAAATATATAACTCAGGATCTGTAATTCCCAACAGGACCTGCGAGAAAAGAAAACTAGCACAATTATATGATCATGGTCTCTAATTTCGCTGTATAAAGGGAATGCAGCATATGCCAGCATAGGCATGATCAATGACTCTCTCTAGGAAATCATTCAAAGAACAAATTTGTGCATTTCCAGATGTAGGGACGCACATGCTTTCCAATGGCAGAACTCCATATGGATTAATACATAATCTCATCTTTATATCAATGCCAATTTATGGTCTAAATTATCGGTACTTAAGGTTGGCACCATGGTTTTCTTGATATGCTCCACTTTGCTGCTACAAATAGTTGGTGAATTACAACATCAGTAGGGAAAATAAATGAGAATAACAGGATAGAGACCTTGCCAGTAACTTTCTTGCTTTCGACGGGAAGAATAGCGGGATAAACACGTCCTTTGATGCTAAACCTGTGACTGCAACTCCGCTCTCAATTAGCAAGCGCGATCAATCGAATTATTATTTTTTTTTACAAAAAAACAATTAACCAACTGAGAAACGAACACAACAAGCAGAAGCTTGGATAAATTTCAGTTGAAAGACAAGGCAAAATAAAATTCCATAGAATTTGGAAAATGGAGAAAGAAATGAAGAACCACGATGGATTCCCGAGAGTGATAACGGGTATTAAGAAATCTCATACAAAAAAAAATAAAAGAAATCGGATTTAGAGAGTTTACAATAACTGGCGATCAAGACTAAATTGATAAACGAATGAAAATTGAATACTAGAAATTACAGAGAGAGAGAAAGAGAGAGAGAGAGAGAGAGAGAGAGAGAGAGAGAGAGAGAGAGAGAGAGAGACGAACTAGCCGTTAAGGATGGCGGAGGAAGATTGAGGGACTCGCTTCAAGAGAACTCGTACGACGTCGTCAGCTAAGAGGCTGCCATAGACGAATACATTGTGTAATGCACTTGTCCCCATCGTCGTCGATGGGAGTTGGAGTTTCAGATTGCCGAACGCGAAAACTATAAGTAGAGCGTGTTGCCTGCCCCTTTCAAACCCAATTGTACCTCCTGAAATTTTTAAATCAAAATTTTATTTTATTTACTGGGTTTAATTTTTCTTACACAGACTAATTATTATTTTAAATAGTTTGACATTTAATTAGAAAGCTCGTTTATGTATGTTTGGCCATAACAATTTTGTTGCTCAAGCTATCTTATTTTATATATATATATATATATATATGTATGTATAGCTGTAACTTGTTTTCTGCTCAAGTTTATCATGTTTATTACTTGTAAAAGAAATTAATGACTTGGTCATAACAATGACTTTTCGTTTTTTATTCATCGATTAAAAATAAAGGGTTGACTGACTCGCAGATATAAATTTTACTAAACAATACCTTAAAGGAAAAATTAAGCAAGAACATGTACATTTGAAAGACTGTTGGAATCCATCTTCAAGGAAAATACATTAGAGATAAAGAACATAATTTTATTGGGTTAATATGATAAATTCATCTATTTTGTATATTCAATTATATAGTTACTTAATTATAAATATATATACCTGATTTTTAAATTATAAAACTAACTCTAATTAATAGTCTAATTTAAAGAAATATATAATTAATTAATCAAACACATCCCATATATATATATATATTTTAATTATGTCAACTGAAAATTGCAAATTTGGAGCAAAAAAATGCCTAATTTGATGAATGCTCAATAAATTTAATATCAACTGCCAAAGCAATCAATTTAAGTTAATTTAAACCAAGTTTTAAAATACTTGAGCTACTTAAATATATAAATAAGGCCAGTAGAAAAAGCTAAGGCTCAAATTTAATTGAATCCCCTGCGGAGAGAATCAACACATACTTCCCAAACATATCATAAACAAACATGAGATTTGGAGGAGCATGCACAAAAGATTAATCATGATTTACTAAGTGCAGCTCGATACTATTCAAGGGGTGCAGCCCTCCTGATCATATGTTCATTGGTTCTGGACTGGATGCGTTCAGTATATCCAATAATGAGTTTTGAGGTTCCAACTCCTCGTGCCAAAGTGGTAGTGTGTCACCAGGGTAGAAGTTTCTTGTCACCCCCTCTGAGTTAATCTGCAAAAAAAGCATATCAAACATAAATCCTGGCCTTTTTACCTGCTGCAATTTCACCTTAATAAAATATTCACACATGGAAGTCTATATGGGATACAGATCTTTAAGAAATCTTACAATGACAGTGCGAACAACACCCCCACTAGCACCATCCCGTGCAATGGCAAGAGAAACTGCTTTAACCACTAGTTGCTGCAACATATAATTAAAACAAATGCTATTAGAAATCAATACGACATCCAAGATAGTCTTGCTAGTTGTTTGGCTGATGCCTTGGCTATCAAAACCCAACAGCAAGCAATAATATTTCACTCTCATGTTCCTTGTAAATTACCAGAAGAGAACTTTCACACATCACCATGATCAAGTCCCAACTCATACTTACAAGCAAACATCTAACATTTTGTACTTCAGCACTTAAGTGAATATTTATAACAAGGTAACCAACATACCTCAGCTTCCTCCTTGGTCATTCCTTCTTTCCAAGCTTGATCAAAGAAACCATACAGATAACTAGACCCAGAGCCTGTGAAACAGACAATTCAGTGAGTTGGGCCAAGATAATGCAGACAACTGGTTATAATAGCAATTGATTAATCAGTATATGACAGATGATTTTCTCAAGGAAAACCTCCAGTTATCTGAGTCAAAATTTTCTGCCTATTGAATCATTGATAACTAGAATCTAAAACAGGCAAGATATTATTATCAAATGTTGATTTACTCTTGTGCTTGTTTTAAACACATTCAATCCCCAAGTGTTAGTTATGTCTACAAAGAAATTAATCATAATTTACATATTTGATGTATAACTAAATTAACTTTCCTTATATCCTACTTCTACAATCATAAATTTGTATTTTCACATGTTAAAGGAACTACAAAACCTTATGCAAGTGACTCAGAAATAGCATGCTATACTCATTCAAATTTTCCATCCTATTTATATTGCATTCCCATTCCAATTCATGAAATTGAAATTTAAACAAAATTTAATATTATGGTATTTAATTTGTTTTTTCCCGGAAAATGGTGCATCATAGCTGATCTGGGCTCTGTAGATTAGAAAAGAACTAGCAATTCTCATAGTTCTATGATCAGTTTATTTTTGGCAAAGGCACACAAGTCTCTAAATTTTGGGCATACTGACAACTGGTTTCATTAACTAAAAAAATTACAATTCAGTTCCAGTATTTGATCAAATATTAAATCTCATTCCAATAGACTAACAAATGCCCACATATCCATCGAACACAAATTAGCTCTTTTAACTTTGGAAGGACACAATGACAAGGTTCCTCTAAAAAACACATGAAAATTGCAGTTGGAGAAGGTTGATCAGAGTCTGGAGAAGCTTGATCAAAATATGCAATATACAATATTGAATTCAGAAATTTGGAGAAAAAATTTGATGTGGATTTCCAAAGTTTTAATTATTTGGATCAAAGTTTGGATGTGAGCTAGTTAAGTAAGAACCATGTCTTGCCATCACTTTATTTTCTTTGCAAACCACAAACAATCAGAAACCAGCAACTCAATTAAGATTTTTCCAAAATTTTCAAATCAAATTTGTATTTACCAGATTCTAATCAAGTTTCTCCAAAGTTCAATCAAGCTTGCTCCAGTTGCAGTTCTCCAAATCCTCTTCCAATTTGGCAACTTTTCTTTCTTTTTTAAAATTATATCTGGTTTCTTTCTTAGAGAAGTTGGTCGTGTATCCTTTTGAGAAAACAAAAATTATAAATAGGTACTTTAACGTTGATTTTAACATTGTTTAGTTCATCAAATTGAGTTGTATTGTTAATTCAAAAATACCTGAATTAAATTCTAATTTTTCTTCAAACTAATGAACCCAATTGTACTTAGAACCAAAATCTAAGAACTCCCTTCTTGTAATTCACCTCCTTAAAAAAAGGTACTCCCTGCAATCAAATAGGCATATCAAAGGATGAACTACAAACTGGCTGTGCTAACCATAAACTGGCTGACAACATATACCTCAAAAGTGATTTAATAAAAGACGGCAGCCATAAGCCCCAGTCATAAGCACCAAGAGGATGGAAGACAATAAAGAAAGTGATGCCTATTTGTGATCTATAACCAAACCAGCACTTAAATGTTATCAAGTAGCAGATATAGAACGTTAAATGATCATTAAATCACAACTTCTGGTTATATCTCCCCAGAGCCTATCATGATTGATTGTCATTCTCCACATTGATAAGCAACAAGTAGAGTAGAAACTCAAGGATAGTTTGCTTAAGTTAAGTTATAATTTTTGCAAATACTAAAGGGCATGGAAGGGTATCAGTGGGTCTCATTCCTCTTGCTATGTTTTAGGTTGTGTGGAAAGAAAGAAATAGGAGAACTTTTGAGGGAACGGGAGCGGGTTTAAATAGAATTAAAGATAAATGGTTCCAAACCTTGTGTTTATTGATAATGGGTAATTCTTTGCAAGTTATGGAGGATTTTGGAAACCTACTAGACATCCTAGCTTGAATTGTAAATAATTTTTGTACATGGGTTGGCACCCCTTTAGTGCTAGTATCCCCTTTCTCAGTTCAAGAAGTCTCTCCCTTAGTAAGTGGTTCTGATTCAAAAGATAACAAGATGTATTCATGGCCTCAAACCATAAGTATTTAGGTAGGTCATCTTTGAACAATGATGTAGTTGCAAATATAGTCTAATTAATGTAGGCCTTTTCTTGTCTTCTTTCTTTTATTACTCAATCTTCTTCTTTTTTTCCTTTTTCTCCTTCTTCTTCTTCTTCTTCTTTCAAATAAGAAGAAGAGAAAGAAAAAGCAGAATAAGAAGAAGAAGAAGAAGAAGAAGAAGAAGAAGAAGAAATAATGGAATAAGAAGATGAAATAATGATACACAACACACTTTTACTTTTTAAAAAAAATAACAAGATACTAAGAAAGATTCAAATAAACTTCAGCTAGAAGACATAATTAAAAATGCAAATTAACAGGCAACTGTAGAAAAAAGGGCCCTATGTGCAATTCTTTAGACGAGGAATTCAGTTGACAAGTTTCAAAAGGTAAAGGAAATATACCTCCAATAGCAAAAGGCTGCTCAATTAGTGTTCCACCAAGAGGAACTCCATAAATTTTGCCACCTTCATATTTGTCCCACCCACCAACAATAAGGCCAGTTTGTAGCATATTCTGCCAAGTATAGATGATTATATTCAACCAAGCATAAAGGCATAAGCTACAAAATACAATTAATAAATCATATAGAAAGTTAAGAAACAAAAAGTAAGATCTTAAACAGAATCACTTAAACATAGCATTCCATCAAAAACTGATGGGGGCAACACAACCCATGGTTAGATCTGTGAGGTTCCTACATGAATTCTATTCTGACATAGAGAGTGTTGAACTAGAATGCAGATAAAAAGGTGAGAGGAAATCAGCCGACAAATTTCTTAAAAGATACAGAAAAATAAGATTACCTCTAAAACATTCAACAATAACCAAAAAAAAAAAAGGTAGCAAGACAAATTATTGTTCCACAGAATTCATGAAGATCTGAAACCGAACATTCAACATCAACCAAAAAAAGGTAGCCTGCGTATATCAGTAGTCTTTCTTTTTCAACTTTTTTTTTTTCAGAGAAATCTTTCTTTTTCAAATAAAATCAAAATAAATGTACCAATAATTTTTTCCTCTTTATGTTTTTTCCCATTTTAAAGCAACAAAGCAGACAATACATCAAGATAGGAAACACAAACCTTGTTACCATATGACAGAAGCCGAACAAGGTTTGCAGCAACTTTGACAGTTGCAGGCTGCCCAAGCTGTATGCTGTCCACAAGAATATTTGGTATTAGGAGGATACAAGAACTTGAAAACTAAAAAGGAAGGGGTATGTTTTGCAAAACAATGCAAACAATGAGTTTGCTTTAAATTTCAATTCAATAAAATAAGAATAAGAATATAATACAAATAACTAAAAGTTTGACTAAGAAAAGCATTTAATTCCTTTTTAATTCAATGTCTAATATCAATTCAACAGTAACAATCAGTTGGTTTAAATTTCAATTATATAGTATAGGAATAAGAATATAGTACAGATAATATAAAGTTTGAATAAATATAATATTCCGATTCCAAGTTAATTCCATGTGTAATTAAATTTTTTCTTTAACAAGTGAATACAAAACCATAATTATGGAATTGAAGATATGACTGGAGTTGATTTAGTTATATATTAAATATTTAAATAATGACCCCCCCCCTATGTGTCAAATATTAACATCTACAAATTTAGTGGGAATAATCTGACCCATACACAATGTAGAAGTACAACCATTCGAGAAAAAGAGTAGATAATGATAGTAAATCCATGTTTTCATTGAGTAACCAATAATGCGCAACATTCACTCTATATATGCAGCCAATGCAACAACCTAATGTCAAAACTAAGTCTACATTGAGTAACCAATAATGCGCAACATTCTAAGTATACACGCCGCCCAAACCCCCAAAAAAAGAAAACCACAGACACATGGTAAAGAAGAAAAAGAACCATTTCTTATACAAAGTGTTATTCTGTTTGCTTCAGGTATCCTTAGATTAGAACCACCAGTCAACCAACTCTTCACCATGCCTGCCAAAGTCATTCTTCTCTACCAATCATACTGACAGATTGAATAACTACTCCCAACTGCTATTTCAAAAAGAAAAAGTATCCTAGTTGTATTGAAGAAATCAAGAAAAATCACCCAACCGCAATGGAGGATCTCTCAAAGTCAGCACACTATCCCAGAGACAAAAAATTCAGGACTTTCCTTTGAAAATTTAAGCTTCAATGATAACCAGCATCGCAATGAAGCATCACAAGAGAGTTAGACCACTACATTGTTATCAAACAATAACAAATTTGCGAAAGTTAATAGAGCAGCATCACGAGGAATGGAAGAAGCACTCACGTGTGCTGATGAAGGAAGTAGCGCACATAATCAGAGACAACCTGAGAATCTGCAGCCTGCATAGTGCAGACAAGTATATCTGAGAATTTGACAATATTAGCATTCATCTCTTAAGTTGAAGTATACACTCCGGAACAGGATAAAGCAAAGCATCTTCGTCCCATGTATTACCGTTCCCTCTTCTATTTTTTGTAAAACAAAAGGCACTACTAAGCCAAAACTAAAAGTAAAATAGGAATAATCAAAACGTTAGAGATGGGGAAGAAACGAATAAGCATAGAACCGAAAATCGAAGAAGAAATATGAGAACGAAGAATACCGATCCAGAGCGACAGACGTAGACATTATCAGCAAGCTTTGTGATCTTGTCGGATGCTCGATTAGCAACGTACATCCCTACCAAAACACCCATGAAATTACATTTCCCCATTATCAGATTCACATAAATGAAAACACCTTGCCATCAAACCACTTTACAAACAACATGAATGCCGTTCTCTTCTTCAAATTCAACCACAAAATATACAACCGAATGTTTTTCTTTTGAAAAAAGATATTATTAGGGATTAACCAACGAAGGGTGAAAACAAACAGAAATAAGGCAAAAAAACACGAAAAGAAAGAAAAGAAGAAGAGATACTACCGGTGCTTGTACGAGAATCGGCTCCAAGGACAACGCCACCGCTGTAAGTAACTCCGATGATAGTGGTGCCCATGGAGTGCGGTGCGTTCAAATCCATATTCAGATCCATTTTGTGTAATCAGAAATCAAGCGAAGAAGAAACCCTAATTAGCTCAAGCTCAGTTATTGCTTGTTTCTTTCTCTTCTTTCTCTTCTGAGATGCGGCTAAAGCTGAAGCTTTGATCGCCAAGAGTAAATAAAGAGGAGGAAGGGCGTATTTTGCAGTTGCTCCCGACGACACTGACTTATTGCTCAAGTCTGCTCTCTCAACTTTTGTTTTTTAAGAGTCCCTACTTTTTCTTTTTTTTTTTTTTTCATCTTCTCACCCAAAAAAGATATATAGTTTTCATTTTTTTAAATAACTATTTTCCATTTTTAGCAAAAAAAAAAATATTTTTCATTTTTTTTTTCTTCACAAATAATAATAAGATCAATAATCAAAATATAGCCATATATTATGTTTAAATTGGATAATTAAATATTACTAAATATTTTAATTTAATAAATAATAAAATCTAAATTTTTATTAATTTCTGAAATATAAAAATAATTTTAGAATAATACAAATGTAATAACAAAAATAATAATAATCTTAAAAATTATTCTAATTATATTAACATTTATGATTTGGCAACTTCAAACTAAATAAGTCTTACTGACTTATTTTATTAAAAAATATTTTTCTGAGTTAGTGAAAAATTTTGTGCATGTCAATTTTGCACTTTAAAAAAGATTATACCATGTTTGAAATCAACCAATTGTTTTATTCAATATATGAAATGAAAAATATAAGAGTATTTTAAATAAATTTAAATATTTTAACTAAAAATAATGAAAAATAATAATTAATAATCTTGTTAATAAGAATATTTTTAACATTATAAATAATATTGTTGATGAGTCATAAATATTCTATTTTTCTTTTTAAAAATATCTATTAAATAATCAAAATATTTGAGAATTCTTATAGTTATAATATCAAGTTTTTTTAATTAAAAAAGTCATCCCTTAAAGAAAAGAATTGACCTTCAAAATGCAACATATCAAGTCCTTTGAATACTTAAAAAAAAAAAAAAAATTGTAGCATCGTATGATCTCACAAGTTTTATCCCTATAATATTTTTCATATTAAGTCACACAATTCAAAAGGATTAGTGTCTTCCAAAAAAAATAAAACTTGTTAGAAGCGACTTTCATTCTCTATTTAGAGATAAAATAAATTTATAAGACTTCAACGTCTATCATTGAGCTTTCAAGCCGAAAATGTTAGGAAAATATGTTGTAATGCCTAGTCCAAAAATAATTATTATTTAATTATGGATCTAGAAGAAATTATATTAATAGTTCATAAAATTTATAGAGTTATTTTATAATTTAGTATAGTTATTAGATTCTTTCATAATTATAGAAAGAGTAACCTATATATAAATTCATTATCAATACTTCAAAGATTTTGAAACCTTAATAATAAAAGAAAAGAAAAAGAAGAGGGGGAGACAATAAAAGATGTATGCAATAAGAAAGTAAATCACCAAAATCCTAAATTACAGTCTTATTTCATGATATTTAGACCGACAAGCTAAAAGAATGATATTTAGATATGCAAATGAGAAAATAATTATTGTGGTTGTAGCATTTTGGCCAAATTTTTTTATTTTTGTCAATGTTTCGTTACAAATTAATTTTATTTATAATTTACACAAACTTTTTACAAACATTAAGATTTAAATTAAAATTGAAGAATGTATGAATTTGTGAAGATTTTGTATTATAACAAAATATGAATCACATGTAATAATTTTTTAATGACATTATATTCTCTCTTTTCTCTAAGTCGAAAGTGAGTTCTGTTCTCTCATTTATTACTTTTCAAGAAAAATATGTCCTAATATTTTTAATTATATCAAAAACTTTTTATCCTCTAAACTATTTTTATTTATAAAGATACTTCATAAAGTTTCATAAACACTAAATGTAATACCTGAGCCCGAAATTTGGCCCGGGATTAATTTCAACATCAAAAAATGTATAAAAACCTATTTTTTGAAATTAATAAATTTTAATTTAATGTGAAATTATAGGAAAAAAATAGGTTGAGAATGAAATTGAAAATAATTTTGGAAAAAAAAGGTGAAATTTTGGCTACGGATAGTGTTTTTGAAAGAAAAATCAGAAACTGGAGGTCAAAATGCAATTAAAGAAAATTTTACCACGTAGGACAATCCAATCAGCAGTCCCGACGAACCAGAGCGTGCCACGTGGCAAGGTTCACTGACTCGGTGTCACGTGGGAAGCCACGCTAGCGATCCGCGTACCTTGTGATCGGACAGCCCAGAAGCGTTCCTGCGCGTGTGGACGGTCCGGATCTGTTCCCTCCTCAGATGCGATCGAACGGTTGCATAAAACACAATGAACGATCC
>NW_019014544.1:104736-121979 GCF_000150535.2 Carica papaya
TCTATTTTTGGATGTAATCTCTTTTCATTTACTGTTCTATGCATTAGGCAGTCGTGGATTGTTCTAATCATGAATTGCCTTCATGTATATCCATTTAGCATTTGGTGAAATTACATCTTCCGCCATTAAGTAGCATTCATAGAATGTATATTAAAAAAAGTAGCATGCATGGAATGTAAATGGAAATTTTAGCTATAGCTAATTAGCCTGTACCCTCTGGAAGGGTGGCTCATCCCTTCCCATTTGGGTATTTATTTTCAGATCCATTTCTCATTGTTGATCAGTGCATATTTAGGTGACTTATCCCATCTTGAAGTGGTCTGTGGTGACTTCTCACCTATGGGTGTGTTGGAGATTCTCAAAATCACTGTTGTGACATTTTGTCTATATAACTTTAGTACTAAAGATACATGTCAAGCACCACCACTATAAACACAATAGTGCTCAAGTTGAGTTCAAGTGGGTTTTCAAGGTGGGAATGGGAAGATAGGAGGCTGCTAAATAGAGAAGTGAAGATGGTGGAAGTGGTGAAGAAGAAAGAGGGGGTGAAGGAGGAGCAATTCATTTTTTTCGATAGGTCCTTAATTAGAACCAACTTGGGGTTCCAGGAAAGAAGTTGATGGCAGAGAAGTGGAGGATCTAGATGGCTACTTATTTTTTCTTCAATAAAAAATATTAAGTCAAGAAATTGGAGAAACCCACAATGATTATGTAACTTTTTTTTTGTTCAATATATGGATGGCGATTATTTTGTTAGAGGCTCACTTAGTACCAAGGTTCAAATACGGAACATATAAACTGGCATATAATGGATTGGCTTTATAATTACAGAATCATCATTTGTACTTTTTATATGCATAGTAGACAGGGTGCCTTTTTGGTAAACAACATCATGGTGGCAATCTATGCTTACTTTTTTGTAAGTGAAGATGGTGTTCTCCCTGCATGACATGTGGTGATTTTTTCTTTTCCCAAGACGGAAATGAAATTGTTTCAAAGAATTAATTATATTTCATACGACACGGGTGTCCACCTACAAAAGAATGACAACAGACATTTGGTACAATTCCTTTTAGACCCTCATCTTTATAGGGAAATCTCCTTCTCTTCTTAGGGCCTAGCATCTCTTACTTTCTTCTTTCATCTCCAACAAGAAGAGACAGCTTTGGGCACTTGTTTCTTATTCTTTTTATGTCTTTGCACTTTTTTTTTTGGTTAAAAATATATCTTAATGAAAAGAATTAAGTGTAAAAAAAGGGGAAAAAGACTGAAAGGAAATGGATAGGTGGACCGCCCAGATCAAAACCCTAAAATGAAGGGTCAAATTTTTTTCTGTTTTAAAATTGGTTACTGTTCAGGACAGCTGGTGGTCTCAGTAGATTCCAGAGACCACCTTCTCCATTTTCTTTTACTCTCCTGCATGTGTATAAATTTCCAATACCTGCACACAATAAAAAAGGCAGAAAATTAAAGAGCATTAAATACTCCATATTCACCTGGTTGGGTTTCTTTACATGATATCAGAGCAGTGCCTGTGATAAGCACTGATTTCTTTGATTTTTACATTACACTATTATTCTACTACTCAATGGCAAACCCTAATACAGATGTGTTGACACTCCTAAACTCGGATCAGCATGGAATGCAACTTGTCACAACCACCCTTGATGGCTCCAACCACTTGTCTTGGAGCCGAGCCATGGTGATTGCGTTTAGAGCTAAGGACAAGCTCGTTCTCGTTGATGGCAGATGCAAAAAGCCCGAACCTGATGCAGCAGAATATGAATAATGACACAAAACAGACAGCATGGTGGTGTCTTAGATCCTAAACTCGATGAATAAAGAGCTCGCTAACGCCTTCCTGTTTACCACATCAGCAAAAAACTTGTGGGATGAAATAAAAGAGAGGTATGGTGAAAGCAACAGGCCTTTGTTGTATTAATTAAAACGTGAAACAAGTTCTATAACGCAGTTTAACCTTTATGTCACAGCCTATTATACAAAACTCAAAAGGCTATGGGATGAGTTAACTCACCTAAGACCCTCACCTGCTTGCACTTGCCATGCTGCAACACAACACAGTGAAATAGACAATACCGACAACCTGTTCCAATTTCTAATGGGTCTTAATGACTCATACGACCATGTCAAAAACCAAATATTGATCATGGAACCCTTACCCGGTGCGAATAGAGCTTATTCGATTGTGATTAGTGTTGAAAAACAAAGAGAAGTACCAATATCAACTCACCTGAAGGGACGCCCGCTGCATTTTATACCAACTTGAAAGACAATCCAAAATTTTCAAACCGAAAAAAGGAAAAAGACAGCAGGACATGCACTTATTGTAGAAACACAGGGCACACAAAGGACACATGCTTCAAGCTTCATGGCTACCCAGAATGGTTTGCAGAACTCAAAGAGAAAAGGAACAAAGAAAAAGCCAATGTAGTGGCAAACAATGCTCCCAATGGCACCAAAACAGAAGCATCCAACACAAATTGGGGCACAGAAATGACCACACTCATACAAAAAGAGATCAACAAGTACATGAAAAACCAATGAGCAAACACGGCTGAGTCGGCAGGATGAGTGGACTACTCTGACTCCACTGATAAGTAACCTAAATGCTATTTTTTACATGCCTCTAATGATATAGGAACTTGAATAATAGATACAGGTGTCACATCACACATATGTTATGATTTTAAAATACTTTCAAAACTCGTAAAACTAGTACCTACAGTGCCTATCTCGCTACCAGACAGAACTACGAGTCATTCAACCCACAAAGGAACCATAAAACTGTGTGATAATCTAATTCTACTGGATGTCCTCTATATATCAAAATTCACTTGTAACTTTATTTCTGTCAGAAAGTTAACCCAAGCTTTAAATACCTACATTTCCTTTCATCCCAACCATTGTTTTGTACAGGATTTGACAATTAACAAAATATTGAGAAAGGGAACAATAATGAAGGGTCTGTACACCCTGAGTGAAGACATAGACTCTAACAAAGTATGCATCAGCCACACTCAAGAAAATAACCTACAACTATGGCACAAAAGGCTCGGCCACACATCCATAAAAAAATTGATTCACATCCCCAGTCTAAAGTTACCAGGCAATGCAGCTTTACATGATTGTGAAATATGCCAATTGGCAAAACAGCAGCGTTTGTCTTTCCCTAAAAGTTTCATAAATACCAACGACATTTTTAGTTTAATACATATTGACCTTTGGGGACCATACCCGGTCAATTGTATTTCTGGTGCACTCTATTTTTTAACCATAGTTGACGATTTTTCAAGAGCCACTTGGATTTATTTATTAAAAGAGAAAACGAGTGTACCAAATATCTTAAAATATTTTTGCAATTTAATACAAAACCAATTTCAGAAAACAATCAAAACAGTTAGGACAGATAATGACATTGAGTTCATAAACACCTCATGTAAAACTGTTTTTCAAGAAAGGGGAATCATGCATCAAAAAACTTGTACATACACACCATAGCAAAATGGTGTGGTGGAAGGGAAACATAAACACCTACTGCAAGTTGCTAGGGTATTGATGTTTGAATCAAAATTACCAAAAAGGTTTTGGAACGAAGCCATACTCACAGCCACACGCATAATAAACGTTTTGTCAAGTTCTATTTTAAAGTGAAAAATTCCTTATGAAATTTTGCACAAAAAACAGCCAAATTACTCAAATCTAAAAGCCTTTGGTTACCTATGTTTTGCTACAAATATTAACCTCCAAAAGGACAAGTTTGAATTCAGGGCTTTGAAATGTGTTTTCTTAGGGTATGCACCCGATGCTAAGGCCTACAAATTATATGATATAATAAACAGAAAAACGATTTTGTTAAGGGATGTCATATTTCATGAACATATTCTCCCATACCAAATACAACATTCTAAACCAGATTACCATGACACACCACTGCCAATACCAAGCATCGATACAGTAATCACACTTGAAAACCAGTTACAAAGAAGAGAAGAAATTCTCTTACCAAACATCATTCCCCAAGAGTCTGAAATGAGGAGGAGCATCAGGGTGAGAAGCAGGTCCGCCTGGATGGAAGACTTTGTTGCCCATACAATCGAACAACCTGTGCCCGAACCTGCCTTCCTCGTCCACCTCACCTGCATACAATAATGGCTATGTTAATTTCATTGCACAAGTGTTTATTACGAATGAATCAATGTCATACAGGGATACTAAAAAAGACAGCAAGTGGGTTGAGGCCCTGCAAGTTGAGCTGTTCGCACTAGAAGACAATAACACTTGAAAACTAACTGCATTGCCAAAAGGGAAGAAAGCAATCGACTCAAAATGGGTGTATAGAATAAAATACAATGCTGATAGATCAGTTGATAAATACAAAGCAAAACTCGTGGCTAAAGGTTACAACCAAGAGTTTGGCCTAGACTATCATGATAGCTTATCACCAGTGGTCAAAATAGTCATGGTTCGACTGCTTTTAGCTATGGCAGCCACAAGCGACTGGCCAGTATATCAGTTAGATATCAATAATGCGTACCTACATGAGTTTGTAGAAGATGAGCTATACCTAAAATCCCCAAAGGGCTACTTCAAGGCCAGTGAAGGGTAAGTCTGCCGTTTAACCAAGAGTTTGTATAGTCTGAAACAAGCAGATCGCCAGTGGAACAAGGAGCTTACTTCAAAGCTTCAATCCATCGGCTTCACCAAGTTAGAAGCCGACCACTATCTATTCACAAAAGGAACAAAAGGAAACTACGTTACAGTTGTGGTATATGTGGATGACTTACTTGTTACGGGTCCTAACAACGAAGAGATTTGTGAAGTGAAAAGCATCCTAGATGAAGCCTTCACGGTCAAGGACCTCGGTCAAGCAAGATACTTCCTTGGAGTCGAGATAGCTAGGTTAAAAGAAGGAATCTACATCTGCCAGAGAAAATATATTAAAGACATTTTACAAGATACAAAGATGGAAGATGCAAAAGGAATCCACTTTTTCCTACCTTTCGGACTAAAACTAAATGCAGAAAAAAGAGAAATCTTACCAGATCCAGAAAGGTACATACGTCTAATCGGCCGCTTGCTCTACCTCAACTTTACCAGACCCGACATAACATACTCCAGCCAACATCTCAGTTAGTTCATGCAACAGCCCAGACGGCTGCATCTCGACGCCGCACTACATGTTGTCAGGTACCTAAAGCAATATCCGGAGCAAGGCATCTTCTTCCCGAGAAGGAATAACCTTAAAGTTCAAGTCTTTTGTGACTCGGACTAGACATCGTGTCTGATGACCTGCAAATCCCTCACGGGCTTCTGTATCCTCTTTGGGCCTGCACTAATTTCCTGGAAAACAAAGAAATAAACTACGGTGAGCAAGTCTTCCGCAGAAGCTGAGTACAGAAGTATGTCATCCACAATATGTGAAGTTCAGTGGATAACCTATTTTCTTCGAGATTTTCTAATAGTACCTCACTTATCCATATTACTGAACTGCGACAATAAAGCCACCGAGCATATCGCAGCAAATCCGATCTTTCACGAACGAACGAAGCACCTCGACATCGATTGCCACATAGTTCGCAAACAGGTACAAAAGGATTTCGTCGAAACGCAACACGTCACCTCGAGAGAACAGCTCATCGATATGCTTACGAAACCTTTAGGAACCTCAGCACATCACCGACTTCTGTTCAAGATGAAGCACCTGCAACAAGAAAGCACAAAGGGTTAAAGAAGTAGTGGTGAGGAACTTGAAATGTCGAAAGTGAACAGGCTTCATCTTGAGTAGCGGATTAAAAGAATTAAGTGTAAAAAAAAAAGAGAAAAGGCTGAAAGGAAATGAACAGGTGGATCGCCTATATCAAAACCTTAAAATGAAGGGGCAAGATTTTTTCTGTTTTAAAATTGGTTATTGTTGGGAACAGCTGATGGTCTCAGTAGATTTCAGAAACCACCTTCTCCCTTTTCTTTTACTCTCCTGCATGTGTATAAATTCCCAATGCCTCCATACAATAAAAAAGGCAGAAAATTAAAGAACATTAAATACTCCATATTCACCCGATTGGTTTCTTTACACTTAACATTAATTTTTTCTTGGTGTATAAGAAACTATGTGAAAAGGAAAGTAAATTGAGAAAGATTTCTGCTTTTGGGGTTGAATGCCTGTTTCCGAATCAAAAGCTGTTTGAATTGAGTTGCAGTAAGGACTCCAGGTAATTCCTTCAATTAGCAGGATATCACTTCTATCAGTAGGTATACATGAAACTTTTGTGCTCCTGCTTTTCGGGGAGGAACTCTGAATGTCACCATAGTACCCGTTCGGTCTCCTAAAATCTATTCTGAATCATTTCCCATCATGCCGCAAAGAAGTAGTGTATTTGGAAAAATTATCATTATTATTATTTTGTAAACTCAATGATTTCTGCTGTAGGTTTAGCTAAATCTCTATGTTTGGGTTTTTTCTGTTCGTAGTGCTTGTACAAGCAACTAGACAAAAAGGAGTGTTTATTTTTGTGGAAAAGGAAGGATTTTTCAACTGATGCCACTATACATACTACTATATGATTCTATTTAAGTAAGAAAAGAAGCACTCTGATCCCTTCACCAAGACAAAAGCCCACAGCATCCTGTGATTTTCGTATTCAAGGCAATATATCATCCTATTATTTTTAATTACATTACAACTGGACATAGTAAATACTCTTGCATATGTTGCTAACAGAAAATTTTGATTTAAGAAAATAAATATTTATTTATTTTTTGATTTAAAATGACTTCTGGTGAATATGCATGCAGTTATTATTTTGTTTGTATATTTCGTGCTAACTGCAGCTTGCTTCTTCTCTTATGTCAATATGCTAGCAATAAAGTTGCTCTGTGGAAGTGCCTCTAATTTGTTGTTTTACTTTTTAGAAGTCCTTAAATCATGCTAGGAGCATTTACCTCAGGTAGTGATCATTTTCTAGTAAATTGAAGAATCAAGTTTGAGTTTACTTTCCATATAAAATATAAAATCAGTTGAATCTATACATTGAGAGTTTCTGTTTTGAAGTACTCGAGAATATTTCTCCTTTATAGAGTAAGAGTTATATATATATGAGGAGTGATATAAAGCGAACAACAAAATTATTAGGATTTCTTTTTTTTTTTTGTGATTTATAATGTTTGGGCCAATTGGAACCTATCTCATATGATCAGGTCATGATTTCAGTGAGTTTGTAATTTTTTTAAAAATCATTCATAAATTGAGTGTTAGAAGATAAGAAAACATCTGTTTTGTTTTGCTCACATATTTGCCTAATGAATGTTATCATTCTATTAATAGCATAGGCATAAGTGTCTATGAAAATTTACATATGCAAAATTCTTTAGAAAAATTTAAATTGCACTTGCAAGTTTGCTGCCATTACAAGTCCATTACCAAGTCCATCTTCCAAGACTCTCAAAGTTTCTCCCTAATACTCTTTTCTCCTATATTCTATTTCCTACTGTTAAATGCTATTTTTATTTATTCTTCTACTGTTTGCTTGCCCAGGTTGCATTTCCCAGCAACCTGATATTATGCATGCTAGTTCGAAGGGCAAAAATGGAAGAACATAGTGCTCTTTCTGTTTTTGCTTTGCTTTTGACAATTTGAAAGATGCACTTCTTCCTTTTGGGGATTGAGTATACTGTTACTAGAAGAATGGAGTATATATCAAGTGTCCGTACTTTTATGGATATCTCTCAATCTTGGTGTCCATACTCCAAAGTATCGAAAACATATTTTTAAATCTCAGCTTGGATTTTACTGGTTATTTTACGTAATTTCAGGTGGCCTGTTCAGGTCCATATTGATCTTAATTTCAACCCTGTTTACTCCATATTCATGTCAGTTTTGTCTTTAACATTGCATTAGGAAAATGGCCTCAAATGCTGCATTAGCTCTCTATCTCTTGCTTTGACTTCCAGCCAAACTTAGTGTTAATTTCTTGGTTCTAATGTTTTAGTTATCCACCATTTTGTTGAGTTTCAGCAAAGTTATGTCAAAATTACCTTTCTTGATACCTCTCTATGGCTTTTGTACCTTGGCAAGTTGGAGTGGGCAAAAACTCATGCCCTGGTTACCTCTTTGTAGGAAATTCCCACATTATCTGGTCATAATTCTCACTATGTTGGCTGTTAGGTTTAATTCTGAACTCAGGAAGCTATCTTACATTTTTTACATTTTCCTTTTTTGTTCTTGTTTTTTATATTGTAGGGTGGGAATTTTGATTGAATTGGAAGAAATATGGAAGCAACCCAGATGCCTGATGAGACCGAATCCCATCAAACACCTCAAGAAAAAAATGTTAGGGATGGGCAAATGGAACAGGGGGATAACAGCCAAGTGCGGGTTTCAGGTTCTAGATGTACACGTTCTCAGGTAGCTCCTGACTGGACAGTTGAGGACATGCTCATTCTTGTGAATGAGATTGCTGCTGTTGAAGCCGATTGTTCAAATGCGTTGTCTACTTATCAGAGATGGAAGATAATATCAGAAAATTGCACTGCACTGGATGTTCCTCGGTCTCTAAATCAATGTCGGAGGAAGTGGGGCTCCTTGCTTGTTGAGTACAACCAGATTAAGCAATGGGAATCATTGTCAAGTGGTTCTTATTGGTCTTTGGGAATTGGAAGTAGAAAACAATTTGGACTTCCGGACTATTTTGATTATGAGCTTTTCAAAGCCATTGACAATGTTGTGAGGGCACAGGAGGACAAAGCAGACACAGATCCTGAAAGTGATCCTGATGCTGAGACTGACACACTTGAAATAGTTGCACAACTAGGTAATAATTCATCTTTTGATTCCACAGTTTTCGGCATTTAATTACTTTCAGTGATGATTATCTTACATCCAAGAATGGGCTTGTGGAGTTTGCATGTTTTTCTTTTTCCAGTCAATGTAGTCTTGGTTTTTTCAGAATTCTACTTAATGGTCATTGAATGCATCTGGTCAATGGATAAACCTTAAAGAGGCGGTCTTTTATATTTACTTTGCTTCGTGCATTGTTTTACATAAATTTTCCAGAAAAGTAGATTGATGATCAATTTCTTCTCCCTGCATAAATTGTTCCGAAAAAGTGGAACAGGAACTTCTTTATTGTTTATCACATGGCAAGAGTTGTTTCTCAATTATATTAAAACATAGCCCATCAGATTTTTTCTAATTTTTTCTTATTCTTTTGTTCAAAAGCTCTAAGCTCAATTGTCTTCTCCCCTTTTTTTTTACACCTTTTTTAACAGAGTTCTAAATGAGAAAGGAGGATTTTGCATGTGAAGGTTTTTGGTTTCTCTCAGATTTGTTGGAGCATTTGTAGTTAGTTCAACTTCTGAAATTGCTGATACAAAACGTTTTCCTATCAGCCTTGGTTGTGTTTCCTTTTGGGTCTTCCACATCAGCAATAATCTTGACTATCAAGTTTCTAGTTTTCCTCTCATTTGCCACACTTGTTGTAGCAACCCTGTTTACCTCTCTTGAATTGGTTCAGAACCTTCAGTTTTCAAAGTTACCATGAGTATCATCCTTATGATTTGGTATTATCAGGATCTAATGGACCCACGAGACGGTTAAACATTATGGAACAGAAGCCTCATGAGATTCGCAAAGAAGATACGAAGCTGAAATGGTGCACAGAGAAAAGCCATCCTGGAAGGAAGCCTCAGAAAAGTTCTGCCAAAAAGAAGCTTCTGAAGAATGATATGAAGGGTAAGAGGACAATCAGCATTGAAGCAAAGGAACAAACTGTTGCAGCTTTTACTGAAGCAAAGGAACAAAGTCTTGCTGCAAAGCTACAAGAGTCTGCTGAACTGATCCATGCCATAGTTAAGGAAAACCTATCTGAGAAAGCTAAACGTGTGAATTCTACTGTGAAGAATGCTGAGGAGTTTAAAACAGATGTAATAAGACGGCAGGGCAATCGTCTTATTGCATGCCTTGGCGTAATGATAGAGAGCCTTAACCAAATTTGTGATGTTGTCCAGAATGGGGAGTAACATACAGTGGATGACATTAATGTAAGTGTTAGTAAAACATTTGTAGATGGGTTCGTTCTCATGCTAATTTTTGGGTCTTCCTATCTTATTCGGTAGGTGTAAATTCTTCAATTGGGCATGGGTGTGCCCCATGCAATCTCTGTCTCTCACACTCACATGCAAGCACACACAAAATAAGCTGTCTGTTTGGAGCAATAGTGCATGTTTAGTTTTTACTAATACTGTTGGCAAGTTAAGTCTAGCTGGATATTAAAAAAATAAAGATATTTTTAATTAAAAGTATAACGTATGATTAACTGCAAAACTTAAATGTATATTTTTGAAATTTCGGTGATTATAATTCTTTCATTAAGTTATTAATTTAGTATTTAAAAACACAAAGTAATAGTATTAACTATTAGTAATTTTATTTTAAAATTTATCAACCAATTCATCAAAACTCGTCAGGGCAAAAAAGGTACACTCCGAAAACAATGCAAAAATTCTGACTAACATTAATTTTTGTGGGTGGGGTGGGGCTAAAAAGCTTCAAAATTTGGATTTAGGAATTTCCTTCTTCGGACGACTCCACTGGGGATCGAACCCAGAATCTCTGGTTCCGTAGACCAGCGCCTTATCCATTGGGCCATGGAGTCTGGTGCACTGGAGGTTATATTAATTCAGATATGACAATGATTTATTCAATTTTTGGGAAAATCCTGTAAATAATAAATAGAGCATAACCAAAGCAGAGTTGGTTGCCAAAATGTTTTACAGTTATCACATATTACGTGTATACTCTTATTACGTGTATGTTAAGTCGTGTGTTATTTATTTTAGTGGATGCATCAATATTTTTAAGTTATACGATATATATATATATATATATTTTTCATTTTCTAATACATCTTATATATATTTTTAAACTAAATATAATACCCAATACAAATTTCATACATACCTATGTTTATATACATATATATACATATTTGATTGATAATATTTTAAAATTTATGTTCTTTTAAAAAAATCAAAATACATTAATAATATTTGCGTGCAACCTTATCAATTTGTGCACATTCTTATTCAGTCATTTACCTCGATTAGTATACTACCTGAGTCACTGGAAGCATTGTACTCATTTGAAGTATTTTTTTTTTTTTTTTTATAAAAATAAATAAATTTGGTGCAAGTTTCTTATATATATATATATATATATATATATATCTTTATAAAGAGACACTCCAACATATTTATTGATTGGTATATTACGAAGAAAAGAATCAAGAAATGGAGGAGCTTCTTCTTCTTCTTCTTCTTCTTCTTCTGGCCTGGGTTTGCATATGTTTGTTTATTCAATATTCATAATCACAAATTAAAACAAGCACTTGCAGTTCCAGTTCAATATTTTCACTCCATATTATCGTCTATCTAATGATTTTAAGTCTTCATTTATCTTAAATTTGTACATGATGATTGCCACGCAAAAAAGAAAGGTAGAGAAGAAATCCCAAGACGCAAGGATCTGGCTAAGACAAAACTACCACCTTACTCAGTATCCACATCACCAAAGAGAACTCAAATGCAAACAGCGTATGAAGCAGTCCACGATCCAGTGCATATCCATACAGTGTAATCCCCCCATTGTTGTGTCGAAGATAATCAACTGCAATACATATATACACACGCACAGCATCCTCAACGTTCAATTCAAAATAATTATATGTATATATGAGAAAAGTGCTGATGAAATAGATACGAATTTACATATATACTGACCTAGAGCTTGCCTGGTTTGGTAAAAGGCAGAGTCTTGTGATGACACCGTACAAGGGAAAATGTCAGAGGAATCAGAGTCGGTATCTCCGCCGTCTGAGTCTCGTGGAACATGAAGTTTGGGTTCGTCTGATCCGGCGGAGGAGCCACATGAGACGCTCATGTGCCATCTGGTTGCCACCGACACTATGCCCTGCGCTCTGTGTGTGATTCTCGCCGCACCCAACAAGCACAAGAAGAACCCACTCAGCTGCGCCGCCGAACACACCTGCACTCACCCATCTCCCAGAGCATCATTTTAATTAAACCCATTGTGGATTTCTACAAGATGGTTCAATATTATATAAATTTACTTACCACGAGATCACCGGAATTCAGGAAGCTTTTATCGGACTTGGGAATGAGAACCAGTAACAAGGCTGCAAATTGACTGACAGTGATCACAACAGAGCACGTAATAATGAAGAACCGATACCTATGACTGGTAGCTGATAACTGTTTCTTGATTCTTACATGCTCCCTAAATATCACTCCCACATCCGACCCACGTCCCTCGAACATCTTGTGCAGTCCTCCGAATCTCAGAATCTGTAACTCACAAGTTAACCGGAAGAGCACGCAAACGAGCAAGAAAACTCCTGTTCGGTAAACCCACGAAACCAGAACCAGCACAAACATGGTGGAATTCAAAGGAAACCCAGAACTGATGTTCACGTAAGGCAGTGATATTTTCACAGAGGAGAAGAATATGATCTTGTGAGCGAGCTCGACGAAGAAGGAGGGTAGAAGAATGCAGGCCAAGTAACGAAACGCCCTGTCGAGTTCACGAGTATATCCTCGCCGGACAAGTATAGAGTCGTCCTGGAGGCCGTCGAGGAACAAGAGTTGACGGAGACCGTATTTTTTGAAGAAACGAAGAAGAGTTAAGAAAGCGATTGCGGCTAGTCCTGACTCGGGGAACTGAGCGAGAAGGTTGAAGGAGAAGGAGTAGTCGTCGGCAGGTTGGGTTTTTACGGAGAGACAGCTTACGATGGGGACGATAATGGTGAGGAAGAAGAAAACAAAGTAGGAGACTAATTTTCCAGCGCAGGAAGAATGATCGAGTGCACACCATTTGAGACTAATTCGAAAGTTGCGCAAGTCATCAAAAAGTGAAGATTTTGATCTTGCATAGGATGGTTGGAGAAGTAATGGCATTTGATGTTGGAGGAGTTGATGATCATGATCATCTGGAGGAAACTGGATTTGGATTTGGGTGTGAGCGTCATCCGTTGAAGGGTTCATAATCTGAATGAATGAAGGATGAAAATGGAGGTGAGAGGTGTTTATATGGATACAAGTGTGGTGTTGGAATCAGCAAGGAGCCTGTGGGAGAGGCAAGCTTTTTCGTGTTAAGCAGAAAGTGACAGCTTACACCATATGTTGCTTCCATCTTTCCCTTTCCTAATTATGCTTTAATCTGCTGCACGTTTATTAGTGTTCTCTAAATACAAGAATCAAGTCAATGTAAATGATTTACCCTCAATATAATCTACTGATTATAGGGTCAAGAGTTCAACAACCAAACTCAAGGATGATACATGGGTATGGTGATGAGCAGAAAATTTAAATATAATCCTTAGCTTTTAGTAAATTTAGACTTCACGTACGCATCAAGTGTAAATTTAACAAAAACTTAAATGTTTAATGTCAATAAAATTACGAACAAAATACATACAAATTTAAGTTTAGGAAAATATTCTTTTTACGATTAATGTTGAAAAGAAATTATTAATTACATTGTTAATAATTTAGTTTTTACACTGAATTTCAGTCATGTTTTAGTTAAACCTCTTTTTATATATAATAAATTTCAATTTATTCTTTCTAGATTGCTAATAATTTAAATATATCTACACATGATAATTTGTTTATTATTCCAATTAGATTGAAACTCTTTTAAAAAACCTTTTTTTTTGTAAAATCCAATAAAAAAAAATCAATTATATAGGATCATCGCCTGAAGAAAGAATTTTTTCAGTTCAAATTGAACCAGGGTTTTAGCATTTTCAGATCAATCGGCCGGAGACGATGAAGATTCCAAAGCTGGAAAAGATTGATGGTAATTCGACGCCGTAATTGAAGCAAACTTGGGCCGAAGAAGGCTGGATTACTCCGTTTTCTGGGTTGATTGAAGCTTAAAATCTGCGTTGTCGGATTGGATGAGTAATAGAGCTTGACGACGAAGACTACGAGACAACTGCCACACGCGCAGCCGCCGTGTCGGAAGGGGCGCTGTAACGGCCCCGAAAATTTAAATAAAATATATGTGTTAAAAATGTCAAATGCGGAAGCGTGATAAAAATTTTGACTAACATCCCTTACACAATAACCAAAATGTACTCAAAATATGAAATTACAAACTAACTAAAAGAGAAACTCGAAAATAAAAACTATAAATATAACTACGGAGTCTTTAGGCGTCCCATTCGCCTTCTTCCTACGGAACGGCCTCGGGAACAATGTCTTCCAGATCTGAAATGGTTAAATAAGGAATGAGCTACACCAGCTCACTAAAGACATTACACTATCTCACCGCCACGGAGGTAAAGGTGGGTAGAAAACACAAAAAGACCAATGGAGTATAATTTATAACAAATTCTTTTATCAAAAATAAAATCCTTTACTGTACACTTATCTCGGTGAAGTTCATAAAACAACATACGAAAGCAATAACATTATCATCATCATGAAATCATATGGACTGTATAACATAATACTTACCACACCTTTGCATTTCAATCATTACACAATATATTTTTCCTCATTTACCAGCCAACTAGTATCCATGGGGATCCATAGGGGTCCCGCTACCCGTGAACCCTTAACACTTGTAATCAGATTCAAGGGTCGTCCCCATACCCCGTCCGGTATGGGCGCCAAAACCATAAACCTCAATACCCCGTCCGGTATGAGGGTGAAACGGGCTGTCCCCATACCCCGTCCAGTATGGGCGCCAAAACACATAAGGTCTCCATACCCCGTCCGGTATGAGAGACCACAATCCCGGTAGGGTTCCCTACGGACCCGGTCCATCCACCATCTCTCAGGATATCTAGTCAGGCTGACTACATTATCCAATTATCAATTTACGTAACCTTTTATTCCCTTTTTCCTCAGTCAACATCATCAAGTCACACACAAATAAGCAAACCAGTAATTTATGCCAAACAAGACAACACACAACATCGGGTTCTCAGTCGTTCAATCCATAATCAATAAAACAGTGATATATACACACGAAACTATGAAATAAAAACATCATACCTCATACTGCATTTAAAACTGTAAAATAGGACAAACAACAGCTGACCGACAAACACACCAGACTCGGGCTCCATTAGCGACCTTAAACAATTTCACACATCTATTGATTCATGAAATACCGTTTTATCATTTATTGAACTTTAATACCGTGATAGGAAATAGGGTGAGGGGTCCTTACTTGTTTCGGGGTCTGAATACGGCTCTACAGTGTGCCTACAGGCTGTTCCTAATTTTTTCTGAATTTTTTCCGGGGAGCTGAAACGCACTACTAGTACCTGCACGTGTCCCAAAAATCCCAAATTAGGCCTAGGGTCCATTTCGGCCAATATCGCAATTCCGGCACGGCAGCTCTGCCGTGCTCCGGTGACGGGCGACGGCGATTCGCCTCGGGTTGGCCATTTTCGGCCGTTTCTGGCTGAATTCGGCCACACTTGCATCGGTCCCTGCGATAAAACAACCCTAAGGCCCTCGGTGGGCCAAAAAATACGAAAAACTGAAGCTTACCGGCGGTGGTGCTCTCGGGTGCGGTGGCTCTCCGGTGTGAATCGTGTTTTGGTGATTTGGCTCCGATCAACCTGTAGAGAAAAGAACGGTGATCACAGTGGTATAAAATTTGCATCGAACGGAGGCCGGGAAGGGCCTCATCGGAGGCAAAAATCGAGGAGGGGCGCAGCGGCGCCGCTGGGTTTCGGCTAAGTTTTTCAGCTGTTTGGCCGGTGGTTTGGCTCCGGTTTGGCCATAGGCGGACTCAGCGTCGAAAAACAAGTAAGGGAGAGAAAAATTACCTCAATCAGCGGTCGAAAATTTCCCCAGTGCGGCGGCGGGTAGTGGCGGCCGGCTCCTCCGGCGACTGGTTCTTCTTCTCCGGCGAGCACTGGCAGCTAGGGTTTCTTTGGTCAGGTGTGGGTGGGGGTATTTATACCCTTCGCCTTTTAATCTTGACCATCCATCAAGATTGAATCTGGGCCGTTCGATCGCGATTTAATTGGGATTAAATCTGGGCCGTTCATCGCGATGCAATCTGGGTCGTCTGTGCCTGATTGAATCTGGGCCGTCCGTGCGCGTGAATCTAGGCCGTCCGTGCGCACGTTTGATCTTGGTCGTCCGTGCGCACGGGAACAGATCTGGGCTGTCCAATCGCGCGCACGCAGATCGCCCCCGTGGCCCGTCCCCTGGTCAGCGTGTCCTTGCCACGCGGCGCGTCCTGATTGGCCGGGGCTGCTGACCGAGCCGCTGACGTGGTGCTGACATGACACAACTTTTCTAAATTACGTTTTGACCTCTGGTTTCAGATTTTCTTTTCAAAAACACCCCCAGAACCCAAATTTTCACCCATTTTTCCCAAAATCAATTTCAATTAAATCCAAATAATATTTTTACCCAATTTTATCATCATTATTATTTTTATTTTTATTAAATTAAATTAAATAAATCAATTAAAATTTTAATAATTACAAAATAAACTAAATAAAATAAATTAAAAATTAATAATAATAATAATAAAATTAATAGGTGTTACAACTCTCCCCCCTTAAAGAAATTTGGTCCCCCAAATTTGCATCTTACTCTTGGTCGAACAAATGGGGATACTGGGCTCTAAATTCTGATTTCAGCTCCCAAGTAGCCTCCCTGGGCGTGTGGTTCTGCCACACGACCTTTACAAATGATATTTCTCGGTTGCGGAGTATTCTGTTCTTTCGGTCCGTGATATCGACCGGTACTTCTTCATAAAACAAGTCCTCTTGGAGTGGAAGCGGTTCATGAGCCAAGACATGAGAAGGGTCCAGGTTGTACTTACGTAGCATAGATACGTGAAACACGTTGTGGACTCTGGAGAGCTCGGGAGGCAGTGCTAGTCTGTAGGCAGCGGTACCAATCCTGTCTAAGATTTCAAAGGGTCCAATATATCGGGGGTTTAATTTTCCCCTCCTACCAAACCTACTAATTCCCCTGAAAGGAGTGACCTTAAGAAACACACGGTCGCCTTTCTCAAACGCTAGGTCTCTCCTCCGGATATCTGCATAACTCTTCTGCCTACTCTGAGCTGTCTGAATGTTCTTCTTGATTTTAATTATCCTGGACGTGGTCTCCTCTACCAACTTCGGGCCGAACAATCTTCTATCGCCCACTTCCTCCTAACAAATCGG
>NW_019014544.1:145380-172124 GCF_000150535.2 Carica papaya
TCATAGGATTCCGTAAATATTCATTCCAAAAATAGAAAGTCGAAACAATTGGATTTTTTGGAGATTGGATGACGTTCATGCGCACGGGAACAAATCTGGACGATGTAATCGCAGGTATGCGGATCGCCCACGTGACCTCCCTCGTGGCACCACGTCAGCATCCATTACTACACGGCATGTTCTGGTTCGTCGAGACTGCTGACCGGGCATCCTACATGGCACAAATTTTTTAAATTGTATTTTGATCCATATTTTCGATTTTTCTTTAAAAAATGCTCTTAAAACCCAAATTTTCACCATTTTTCCCCAAAATTGTTTTTAATTTCATCTTTCATTAAATTTCCTTCATTTTTACACTAAATTAAATTTGGGCATTACAAAAATAATGGTGAATAAGAATAGAAATAAGTTGAATTATATCCATTTGGACTTATGGAGTCCATATAGAATTTTCTCCAAGAGTATATGGTATTTTATGACTCTTATTGATAATTACTCTCAAATGGTTGAGGTATGCTTTCTAAAGTAAAAAAAAAAAAGGTATTTTAAAATTTTATCAGTTGGAAGACCATAATTGATAAGCAAATAGAGAATAATGTTAAATGTTTTAGAACTGACAATGAATTAAAATTTTATAATAATGGGTTTAATGATTTCTATAATTAAAAAAAGCATAATGAGGACACTTTTCTTGCATGGAAAAACCATAATAGAATAGTATTGTAGAACACATGAATTGGATGCTTTGTGATAGGGTATGCAACATACTGTCACATTCAGGTTTAGGAGACGAATTTTGGGATAAGGTTGTTGACACTACTTGTTTCTTAGCTAATAGATCTTCATTTACAACTACTGAGTGTAAAGCTCATTTTGAGATATAATCTGATTCACCTGCTGATTATTCTTAATTGAGAGTATTTGGTTGCCCTACTTATACTTATATGAGAGATGGTAAGTTTAAGTCAAGGATAAAAAAAATGCATATTTCTATAATATGCATATAGATTGAAAGGTTGTGAGTTGTGATATAGTAGTTCAAAGTCTCTATGATTAATTATCAGTAAAAATATGATATTTAAAGAGTATGCTTCACTATATAGTCAAAAGAAAAAAACAATAGGACAATCAGATCACAGTATTAAAGAACAAGTAGAGTTAGAGGTTGATACTCTAATAGTTCAATCTAATAATCCATATAATGAGGTGTAAGTTCTTAATAAAAAAAAGTGATGATGAAGCTAATCAACAATAACCATACAACATTGCAACAAGTAGGAAGAGAAGATAAATTAGATCACCATAAAGGCATGAAAATATAGTTGTATATGCTTTGTTAGTTACAAAGATAATTGATTTGTAGGAACTTGATAGGTATAATGAAACTATTTTTAGTTCAGCCACAAATTAGTGGGTTGGTGCTATAGATGAAAAACTTGATATCAAATATTATTTCATTTGGGACATTGTATCACGAAAATACTGTAGTTGTACAGAAGATATTTACACATGAGAATTAAGTAGTTATGATGACCAAAGCGATCATAGTTAGCAAGCTTATATACCTCTAGACTTGGTTGAAATATATAATACTCAATAGTGCCCGTATAATGGTACTTTGGCAAGATAGTGTTTGTTGATGGAGAGAATTCAAATTAAATAGAAGATTTGTAGATGTGATTTGATTATGAAAATATTTTGTATGTATTATGCAAAATATTCATGTGTATACTCTAGAAAATATTCTAATATATTATAAAAATATCATAGAAAGACTCTAATATTTTGTGTATAAGGGTATACAACTCTGTTGTTGATGTACTATCATTTTCTCATTGTGGTGTAAAGTTTCTTATTAGTATATCCCATGGACGTAAACATCTCTATTGAATCACGTAAAATCTTGTTTCTTTTCTTATTTTACTCTTTATTGTATGTGATTATGTACATATTTGAGATTAATTTTCACAAGAAATATGAACCAAAAGTCAAATTAGATAGGAGTAAAGAAACTCAATCGAAGTAGACTAAATAATTTAATCTAGATTTTTTTTTTTTTTTTTAATTGTGAACATCAAAAATTTTATACAAGTCTGCTTCAATTTTCAGTTTAGACTGAAGGGATCAAAAATAAAAAATGATGTATGTAAAAAATCATAGTTATAAATTAATATTTATTTTATTAATTAATCATTATTACTTATGAATTTATTGTTTGTTTTTTTATTTTATTTTTTTAATTAACAAAGATAATTTAAGGAAAAAAATAAAATTAATTCAGTTCAACCTAAATCAAGTAAACTTTAGTCTACTTTTCAAGTTGAAATTAAAAGACTGAGAAAATTCGATATATTTGGATTCAATTTAATTTCACACCAGTGAACTGATCAGTTACCATCAATGTATAATATACAAGTAAATGAAAAGTAAAAAGAAGAAGGAAGTCATATTTAATTGAATGGGTCAAGTGTAGATCTGGACAGAAAAGAACATAATATAGAATATAGAAGCTTTCAAGAACAAGATGCTGCTAATCTTTTTCTATTTGTCAACATGTATGTATATATATATATATATATATGTCTAATTCCAGATTTTGACAGACAACACCAATGAATATGATTGCTTAATTAAGAGCCTCTCTCTACACACAGACTCTACTGTATAATCATATCGATTATATCTCTGCAGGAGGATTCAACATCCCTGGTGTATGCTTTACAACTAATATAATTTTTAATAGTATTTGAAAAAGTAAATAAAAGAAACTAAAATGAAAGTGAAATCAAGAGTCTTCTAAGTTAAGAATGTGCACGCGAACATGTACAACAGCATCGGATTCGTTTACTAGCAAACAAAGCAAGTTGTAAGGCCTGCCGTCTTATTGTAATTAACTACCCTACGTGCTTATCTTTTTTTTTTTTTTTTTTTTTTTTCTGCATGTTCTTCACGAGAATTAACCCAACTGATCTCAAGTTTATCTAACCTAATTCCTTCAATACTGAATTGTAAAGACATTCATCAAAAGATAAAAAGAATATAAGAAGAGAATATACGTATGCAAAAGCATTGAATTCTTAGGAATCTATTAATTTCTCATGTGGGTTTTAATGACTAAAAGGAAGGGCATTGAATTCTATAATTTTCGATATGAGATAAGTACTCTACAACCCTTTGTTTTTAACTATTGATCAACAAATTTCAACAACACAAATCAAACCAGCTTTTTTTCTTGCAGTAATTCCAAATGGCCGATACTGATATTCAATCCGGATGTATTGGAGGCAGCAGCTTGGTAGCCAGCTTAGCATCAGAAGAGGTTGAGTTTCTCTTATCACCTCGAGCAAAGGTAAACTGGGTTTTAATTTTTTCCTTCAAAGATATTGCAGAGAGAAGCTGAAAGAAAATCATCGTTAATTTCATCCAGGTACCCTTACAATCACTCCATGGGAAGAAAATTTGTCTCTTCTTCTCCGCAAACTGGTGCAGGCCATGTAAGAGTTTTACTCCTCTGCTTCTTCAACTTTTTGACACCTTAAGAAAAAAACGTCAAGAGTTAGAGATTATCTTCATCTCCTTCGATCACGACGAGCAAGAATTCAATGACTACTATAAGTGCATGCCATGGCTTGCTGTTCCATTCAATTCAAATCTTCACAGAAAATTGAGTGAAAAATATCATGTCGATCGGATCCCTTCACTTATCCCACTAAACCCAGATGGGGTCTCAGTCGAAGACGACTCAATTGATCTGGTTGAAGACTACGGAGCTGAAGCATATCCTTTCACTGCTCTGAGAAGAGAACAGCTGAAAGCCATTGACCACGCCAAGCGCAGAGGAGCCAAGATTGAAGAACTGTTAGCGCATGATGAACAAAGCTACGTCGTTTCAAGAGATGGCAGAAAGGTATCCCAAATGCTCATTCAATCACAATACTTCTCACGCTATGCGTATACATATGCGCATATATATATATATATTATATGTATGTATTTGTTTTTGCAGGTACCGATAAGTCAACTGGTTGGGAAGACAATAGGGCTTTACTTCGGCGCATATTGGTGTCCGCCATGCCGTGCGTTCACCGGACAACTTACAGAAGCTTACAACGAGCTGATAGGCACGACCAAAAGAGACAGTTTAGAAATAATATTGGTATCGACCGATAGAGACCTCAAAGAATTCGAAGTCAACATGAGCAGCATGCCATGGCTAGCAATTCCATACGAGGACAGAATCAGACAAGACCTTGGCAGGATCTTTAACGTTAAAGGAATTCCAGCTCTAATCTTCATCGGACCAGAAGGGAAGACAGTGAGCACAAATGGGAAAGAGATGATTTCCCTGTACGGTGCAAAAAGCTTTCCGTTTACAGAATCAAGAATTGCAGAGATAGAAGAAACCCTGAAAAGAGAAGGGGAGAAGCTGCCGCAGCAAGTGAAGGACATGAAACATGAGCATGTACTGAAACTGGATATGGCGAAGGCGTACGTGTGTGATGAATGCAAGAAGCAAGGCAAGTACTGGGCGTTCTCTTGCGAGGTCTGTGATTATGATCTTCATCCGACATGCGTCCAAGACCAACAAGAATTGTAAACATTAACTACTACTTCTAGATTATATTTTATATATGTATAAACCGATGTTAAAATTATAAAGTCAATAAATTCCAAATTTAACTATCCGCGTATTTGGTGGATGGTGGGTCTCTGACATTTTCTCTTCTTCTAGAAAAAAAAAAAAAAAAATAGCCGACATAGATGTGTGTATGTATATAGTTCGAGTGTGCATTTTGGAGGCACCTGAAAATATAGGAAAGAAAAAAGAAAAGGACACCTGAGAATCCGGGAAAGAAGGGTGTTCTCACGTTTTAGGGTAGAGGAATTATAGAGGGATTTGTGGCTCGAAAGAACCAAACCAGTTAAAAAGAAGAAACTAATCCAGGCAAACACAGATTGGAAGGTTTCAAAAAAAAAGGAAAAAAGGAAACAAGTTAGATTTACACAACAACCCTACCCAATTACACACAATCGCCACGACTCCCTTCTTGTCTCTCTTCGTCCTCACGTACGGAAGAGAGACCATGAAAACAAGCAAACAAATAAACAACTTGTGAAGAGAGTACAGGTGGAGAACAGAGAGATTCTGTTATTCGTTTAGAATTTTTGTAGATTAAAATTATTTTGGCTTTGGATTAGTAAAACTAAACCAAAAAGGAAAAAGAGTGCGTTATTCAAGATTGGTTTAGTTGCGGAAATTTACAGAGGAAAAAGAAAAGAGAAGAGTAATAAGATCAATCAATGTGGACGCCGAAACACAATGCGGTGGAGAGGAGGGATTCTGGAAATGGGCTGGTGGCGGTGGCCATAGACAAAGACAAGAACAGCCAGAATGCTCTGAAATGGGCAATTGATCATGTCTTGCAAAGAGGCCAAACTGTTATTCTCATTCATGTTAATGTCAAGCAGCAGATGTCGGCTTTTTCTACCTTGCCTCCCTTCTCTAGTAACTTTCTCTTCCTCATCTTTCTCCTTTTAATTTCTTGTTTTTGATTACTATATCTAATATGATATAAACTGGGGGAAAAGAATTGGAATTAAAATTGTTTAGTTGTACAGGGATGAACCAAATGGCTGATATGGGTGAAGGAATTCAGGCATCTAAAGAGCCTGATCCTCAAATCAGAGAACTCTTCCTCCCTTTCCGTTGCTTCTGTACACGTAAAGATGTAAGCTTTCACCATTTTCTTTCATATGCACTTCTTCAAGGAATACTATTTTAGCTTCTTAATTAATCCATTATTTAATTGTTTTTTTGGGTTACTGCAGATACAATGCAAAGATGTTTTACTGGAGGATACAGATGTAGCAAAAGCATTAATTGAATATGTAACTCAGACAGGAATAGAAGTTTTGGTTGTGGGAGCTCCAGCAAAAGTGGGATTTTTAAGGTTAATATTTGAAGTATTATTTTTTTATTTAGAAAATTAATGTTATAAACCTGAACTTAATTAAGAACTGACTTGAATCAAATTTGGTCTGCGAAGATTTAAAGCCACAGATATACCTGGCAGTGTGACAAAAGGTGCACCAGATTTTTGTACAGTATATGTTATATCTAAAGGTAAGATTGCAACTATGAGATCAGCCTCCCGCCCTGCCCCGGTCATCTCTCACCTCCGGACACAACTTCTCAATTCGCCGGGAACAAAACCTCCTCAACCAGTCTTGTCTCCGACTCCAGTTAATAATAGTCTCAGAGGTAAATCATTCTCACCATACCATGCTCTTGTTTACATTTTGAGTCTTATCAGAATTTTGATATATTTTTGTTCATCTCTCAGCGCCTGAAAGGCTATCATTAGAGATACCACGCAAATCTTCTGAGGACTCAGACTTCTTTAGGTTTGTGTAGATATAACACAAACTATGAAATTCAACCATTTATTATTGGTTTTACTTTGGATTATAATTCGATCTATTTTAAACACAAACAGATCACCTTTTACTAGGAAAGGTTTAAATGGGAAGTCATACGGGGAATTGCCTCCGCCTCCAGACACAGACATATCATTTGTGAGCTCAGGCAGGCCTAGCATGGATCGGATATTTCCTAACTTCTATGACAATCAAGATACAATCCGCAGTCCTATACGACTCTCTAATATTTCTGATTTAGACAGCAATAACAGTTTTGAGTCAATTCAATTTGGAAGGAAATCTTTGGACATGATCAACTCTCCAACTGACTACTCTTATACCTCGATGGATAGCGAGAGAATGTCATCTGCGTCTCAGAATGTGGTAACCATACAAACCTTTTTGCACGCCAGTTTAATGTTTTTTGTTTCGAACTCCTCAATACTCTTGCATAAATGGTTAGGACGACGTGGAATCCGAAATGAGGAAGCTAAGGCTAGAGCTCAAACAAACAATGGAAATGTACAACACAGCTTGTAGAGAAGCTCTTGTGGCAAGGCAAAAGGTAAGATAAATATAAACCATCCTCTTTTTATATATATCCTTCTTTATAAGTGTATGATATCAGACACCGAATTATCTGTTTATGGCATAATCTGAACCTGTTTGTTTAAAGATACAAAGATTACATTTTCAAAACCCATGGCTGCAGGCAAGAGATCTCCAGCGCTGGAAATTTGAAGAGGAAAGGAAGCTCGAAGAAGCACGAATGGCAGAGGAAACTGCAATGGTCATAGTAGAAAGAGAGAAAGCCAAGTCTAAAGCAGCCATTGAGACTGCAGAAGCAGCTCAGAGAATTGCAGAACTTGAGGCCCAGAAAAGAATTAGTGCAGAAATGAAAGCACTCAAGGAATCCGAAGAGAAAAGAAAGGCACTGGATGCTTTGGCTAATTCAGATGTTAGGTACAGGAAATATACAATTGAGGCCATTGAAGCTGCAACTGAATTCTTTGCAGAGAAATACAAGATTGGAGAAGGGGGTTATGGACCCGTATACAAGTGTCATTTAGACCACACACCTGTTGCTGTTAAGGTTTTACGCCCAGATGCAGCTCAAGGAAGATCACAGTTTCAGCAAGAGGTACACACTTTTTCCACTTCATCTTCATAATTTGATCAAAAAATATATGTATTTAATACATTATTTCATGCTAGTTTACATGTTGATTTTGACTTGCAGGTAGAAGTACTGAGCTGCATAAGGCATCCTAACATGGTTCTCCTCCTAGGAGCCTGTCCTGAATACGGATGCTTAGTTTACGAGTTCATGGCCAATGGCAGCTTAGAAGATCGTCTTTTCCGGCGAGGAAACACGCCACCTCTTTCCTGGCAGATTAGATTCAGAATTGCCTGTGAAATCGGAACAGGTTTACTCTTTCTCCACCAAACCAAACCAGAACCTCTTGTACACCGTGATCTGAAACCCGCCAACATCCTGTTAGACCGCAACTTTGTGAGCAAGATCAGTGACGTTGGGTTGGCCAGATTGGTTCCTCCATCTGTGGCGGATAACGTGACGCAGTATCGAATGACATCGACAGCCGGCACTTTCTGCTACATTGATCCAGAATATCAACAGACAGGCATGTTGGGCATAAAGTCTGATATATACTCTCTTGGGATAATGTTCCTACAGATGATCACGGCCAAGCCTCCAATGGGTTTGACTCACCATGTTGAGCGAGCTATCGAAAAGGGGGTTTTCGGCGACATACTTGATCCAACTGTGCCTGAGTGGCCAGTTGAAGAAGCTTTGAGCTTTGCAAAAATGGCGATCAAGTGCGCAGAGCTAAGGCGGAAGGACAGACCAGATCTTGCCAAAGTTGTGTTGCCAGAACTTGAAAGATTAAGGGCACTTGCTGAAGAGTCCATGTACCATGCTTTTCCTCCTACAAGTCCTGGTTTATCACCCAACCAGAGCCAAGTTTCTCTGCAACTAGTAAGTTGTTATCTCTTTTTGTTTTTCTTTTCTTTAAACATTTTACATGCACAAATTTCTGGAGTTGGAATTCTGATTTACATGGTACCCAGAATTTACCGAAGCGTTTGGAAAGTAACAAGAAGATTTGCTTCTAATTTTTACAGGAGACGATGAGTAACCCTCACTATCCACATTCTTACGCCTAGAAGCCCTCTGCAACAAAATATGGGAGAAAAGTAGAGTTTTGTTGGTAAATTGAAATTCAAATTTCTGCAATTTTCAAGCTTTCTTTCCATTTCATATGGGAATAGAATTATGAAGAAGATGATTCCAGCAGATGTAATTGCATGTGATTTCTTTTTTATTTTTCTTTTTTCTTTTTTTCCCTAAAGGGACACACACACCTTTTTAGTCTGATTTTGGTAGAACTCCAAATGTGTAATATAATCAGTAATTTTATTCATCAAACTCGGGAATTCTTGAAGATTTGGAAAAACACAAAAAGTCAGGCGTGTAATTTTTTATTTTTATTCTTTATTTGTATATTTTTTTAGGAAAATTGTAAAGGAATATAATTGTTAGTTAATTCTCTCTCTTATACTTGATTGATAACATAAAATACTTTTTAAAAATAAATTGATATAATTTGAAATATATTGGTTGAAATTAAGTATTTGTAAATAAATTTCACAGTTTTATTACATTTATTTATTCTATAAAAAAAATAAATAAATAAATAAGAACCACCAAATGCATCCATAATCCCCCCCCCTCCCCCCCCTCTCAAAACTCCATTCTAATACGTCGAATATCAATAAAAACATAATCTGCTTCGGGACCCCTAATAGAAGTCCAGAGTTATTTTTTAAAATATTTTTTAATATTTGGATAAATTATTATTGATGAACTCAAAAAAAAAAAATTAATTTGAATCATACTGAATTGACTGTTTGATTTGATTTTTGTTTTATTTTTTTCAGATTAGATTTTGATTTATTTTGTATGTGTTCGGTTTATTTTAATTTTAGACGGTTAAACAACCCTAATCGTTGGACAATTTAAACAGAAAATGAGACTTTTAGAGGTTTGCCCAATGTTTCATCTAATTAACTTCTAACACTTAAAGCCAATTAAGCATGGAACTTTGAATACACGTGTGTGTGTGTGTTTAAATATTTGGCCGACTTTATTACAACATTTTAATATCTAGACACCTTGCATGCATCTTCAGTGACCGCCAAATCAGTTTCTATATAATCGACCACCAGAATATGTGTGTAAAGTAAGAAAAAATAATAATAATAATAAACGGAAAACAAATGGCCAATATCCGCGTGAGTAAACGAGCTCATACGGAGGGAAATGAGACCGGAAGTCGGCAACCTAGATGAGCTCATGGAGGTGGGAATAAAACTGAGAGCAGAGAACAAAAAACCAATGCTGGTTTTTAAACAGAAAATACATGGCAACGCATGGCGTAATCTGGAGTAGAAGAGGGCATGTGTCGACAATCGACCAGAGTAGGGAATGAATGATCTGCGTGTCACTAATGGGTGAATGTTAAGAGGTACGTGGCACAAAGCCAAAATAGCTATTTAATGAAAATTGGGGTTTGAAAAAGTGTCTCAAAGTTTGAGAGTTCACTGATAAAGGACTAGGGTTCCCCTTAAATATCTCTAAGTTCAGGGATACGTGGCACAAGAACTCTAGCCACGATACTTAAGGGAGTGAGTGATTATGGTTATTCCTGTTGATCTGTTTTCTTGGAGGGTTTTCAGGAATTACTCATGTCAATTCTAGTTTCTTTAAGGTTTAAATACTTTGCATTCGTTGATTCAAGGATGGTAAGTCTGAATATCGAGCATTACTTGTTTGCTTATGACCTCTAGAGTGTTGTGGAGAAAGAATATACAAAAGACAGTTTGCATCAATGAAAAACTTCAAGGTTCTTTCCTTCATTCAATACATTATTACTAACACAAAATTTCGTAGCATTTCATAATTCTTCTTTATCCCAATCACCTATCAAAGTAACACTCTCCTATTAGGACATGAGATGGAGGATTACCACTTGCCTGCAGCCTGTTAGCAGACTTGCATCCTGCTGGCACAAACCAGCACTGCTTCTTGTCCGTAAGCTGCAAGCATTATTTCGGCTTCGACCTAAGAGGATGCCGCTTAGGTCGAAGTAGCAATCAATATACGAGTAAAACATTAACTATCACAAGAAGATCTAGTCATGAATGAAGGGGAATGTGGATTCGAGAGATCACTTACATTTGTTATAAATAACAGGAACAATAAACAGAAATTCAGATACAAGGCTCCATCATATCTTTATATATATATATATATATATATATATATATATAGCGAGGAGATCATACATAAATACTCCCCTAATACTAGAATTATAACTACTGCCTTCAATACAGCTACCCCCAGTTCAAATGACGCCAAAATCCAGAAACCAGCAATCTACACGGTTATCTCCTCCCTATCTGGAAAAAACGAAAAGAACGAAAAACCAATAGATACACAAGCTTATATGTAAATTCTTACTGCTGTTTATCCTTTCCAGTCACTTATATATCCCTTTACCTTCACCCATCTCTTCTTCGTCCTCCTATCCTGGATCAGTCGATTGTCATTGGTTGGGTCATACAACACCTGAAGCGGGCCTTGCGCACGGTAGTAAGTATCTCTGTTTCAGCATTTTCGAGCATTCTGACAATCTCAGTGAAGGGTGGGCGGACTTCAGGATTGGTGTCCCAGCATCTGGTCATGATCTCACTCAGCACAGGGAGACAATCATTAGGGATAACCGGCCTTACACCTTTATTCACCACTGCAAATGCTGCCTGTACTGCTGTCATGTTTTGGAAGGGAAGCAAACCCGTGATTAACTCCCAAAGGACAATTCCAAAGCTGTATACATCAACTTTCTGTGTGTATGGCCTATGTTGAATCATCTCTCTGCAAGAATGACAAACACCTTAAGATTTAAGTTATGGATTCAAATTCAATGTACATGATGTCTGTAGTTTGATATAGAATATAACTCATGGACAGTTGACAGCCTCTGTTATTTACTGATTATTAGCTCTACTTGGATACCATCAGAAGAAAACATAAAGCAGAGAAACGTTGCATAATTGGAAAGAGCACAAGACTGACATAATTTGACCTCAATCAAGACTAAGACTACAGAATTGCTACTGTATCCAATGACTTGAAAGATCAGTGCTTGCACGACTCAAGTGTGCAATTAATTAAGAGTTCATTAATTGCATGCAGATCAAATCACACCTGCACCTCAAACTCTCCCTTTCAAATTCACAGATGACTCTCCCTTTAAAATAATTCAATACCTATTATCATGCTAATAATAGTAGATGCTCCATTGAAAGTTTTCCTGAGCTTTTAGGAACCAGTAATGTCAACATTACAAATATAGGTTCAACAAATGAATGACAAGTGCTAGAAAGAACATGCAAGGTGACCATTAAACTCAGAGTGAGTCAGCATCTCAAAATTGCACAAGAACAAAAGTGTTGTGTGTAGTATCAAACAATAAAAGATCTGTCCAGCCCCAACTGACCTCTTAACAACTTCAGCTATTCAAGTGCCACAATGAACTATTTTTTGAAGAAATAAAGAAATTTTGCCATGAGATATAATACTGAAGCTCAAGAAAAGAAAAAAACATAGAAAGCTACCATGAGATCAAGGATTCATGTGTTGAGTCCAGTAAAAACAAACTTTCTCATGTAGTTAGGGGAATCAGGTACCACGCTCAGTAGAGAACAAACTGACCTCTGTTTCACCTTCCATGTAAAGTTTTGTCTTTGGACATTCAAACTGACTGAATAGTTTTCTTCCAAGAAAAAGACTGAATAGTGAAGGTTAAAATGTACAAGGCACACACCGCTGCCCAAATCCACATGTCAAGATTGAACAAATTTTTCTAGATAAAAGCTCCTTAACACTGCTAAGAGGGTGCGCCCAGACACAGGTAAGGAGAAAAAATAATTGGGCAGCAGAGAAAAGATAGTTAATCTTGATGCAGTCACATAGCAAAATCATGTTAGTGATATTGAAGCTATATTAGCCCCAAGATATTTAATCTGCTCGCATGTTTCCTTCAGGGACCAATACATAAGCTATTGGATACTTCCAATATAAAAATTACATTGTTAGATGTTGCAGCTAACTACCTTATCCATTCTAAATACAATATTCAACTCCAAAAACTTCTAAACTTCCCTTGAATGACTACCTCTTATTGAACGAGGTCACATTTTATTTCAAATAGCTATTTATGTGGCTTTATAACAATTTTTCTATATAATTCAGAACAAAACTGTGCACTTCATACTAAATTTGAGCTCTCTTGAATCCTTTGTTTCTGACATGATAGTAGCTCAAACAAATGATAATGCTATCCCAACCATTAACTAATAAAAAAACCATTAGGTAGTAAAATGACTGTCAAGAAAGGGTGCAAACGTTTCTCATGAAAACATAAATATACGTGTCATGCACATACCAATAAGAGGTGTTTCCTATGATTAATTAATTCTCATAAAACAAAGGCAAAAAAAAACACTTCTATTAAAGTATTTCTCCTGTCAAGGCATAAGCTGTGAGCATGATTAGTTTTAGAAATCCACACAAAAGGCTTAACAACCTGATGAATAGCATGAGCCAAAAAAATTATAAAGGACATTTCAGAAGAAGCCATAAGGTAAAAATGGTAGAATACAAACTACTAAAATTTCAAATCTTTCCATAGTTAGAAATCCCACACTATTCTCAGCTTTTCCATATATTGATTAAAAAGTTCTGGGAGGCAAATGAAAAGGCAACTGCATATTTGAACAGCCAAAGAGGCATAGCAGATCTGAGTGTCACATTCAGATTAAAGTTGGCAAGCCACGAAAATATTCATTGATCAGATAGCAGCCAAGAAAAACTAAATATGATATCAGGCCAGGTTACGTACATATCCTGAAGAGCTCATTCAAGTTCATCATCTTATTTTACTTTCCATAAAATGTGCAAGGGAGAGAGAGAGAGAAAGAGAGAAAAAGAGAGAGAGAGATGTCTCAACTGCTTAATGAGAAGGTCTCCTTAAGAGGAAGAACCAATGCATTGCTTTATGATTGCACCATGTACTTTTTAAAAAAAATAAATTTGATTGCCCCATGTATGGTTATAATAATGCCCAGTTTTAACTTAAATGCTTATGTATGAAACTAAAATGACGCGACATCAAGGCAAACCCCCAACTGAAAGAACAAATACTCCTGCTCTAAAGAGATCAGCAACATGTTAATCCCAAACAAATTGGGCCAGTCACATGATCATGTCAGTCTAACCCTATCTAAAAACAATATCCCCCAATATAGTTGAATGTTTGGTCCACTTTACCGTTTAAATGGTAGAAGCTTTCAAATAACTTCGAATATATTTTGCTCTATGTCAGAACTATAAGCAGAGAAAATAAAGATAGACAAGATATGAGGCAAAGAAAGGGAGACAGAAGGAAAGATGTACAGTCATTATTTATGTAAAAGGATGTAATATCTACATGCAAATAAAAACAAATAAATTAATATGTTATATAAAAAAATCACAGTAATAACAACCAAGAAATTCTGTCTAAACTAACATTAAATAGCTCAAACCAAGGACAAAAAGCCGGGAGTTAGTTAAGACAAAACTTGAGTATTTAAAGTAACTGTTAAAAGAAAGTTTTTTTTTTCGTCAGAGATATCTGTGTAAAGTTTGAATCACTACTTGACATCATAATCTTATCGAGTAACGTAACGTGTAACACATACTTTCCTTTGTCCTTCTTGACCTTTTCTTCTTTTCTTTGAAACTATTTGACCTTTTCTTCTTTTATAGCTTACAATTTGTCTTTTCACACCGATAATATAAGTAAAAAGAGCTAAGTCAACTTTCTAGCAATTCTGCTGTAGGATATCTTCGAATAATTCCCACTAACAACCAACTAAGTCAAGTTGTGAGTCGTAAACTATTTGTGGAACCCAACAATGTCCATAATCGAAAAGTGCCGTATGAGTGGCAACTACTCGCCTAAAGGAAGCAGACTGTCTAGCATTTAAGTGCTCTTCCAGATATGTATATTTATTTTCTTTCCTTATTTCCTATCACTGAAAAGGTGGTCAAGAGGATTGAGGCTATTCAATGCCAGTTATTATGGGATGATATGGAAAATTGGAGATTCGTTTCATTTTGTGGCTTGGAAAAATAAAGTTTCATTTTGTGGCTTGGAAAAATAAGAAACAACCAACAAGGAAAGGGGTTTGGGAAATATAAGGTCTTTCACTAGCTTCAATCAAGCTTTCCCAACTAAGTTGAACTGGCCGATCGTCTTTTGTAGAGATTTTTGGAAATTTTATTAAGGCCAAATTCACCTAGTTAGTGGATAAGTGATTGTCTGGCCCAAATAGTGGTGCTTTTGCCTCTAGCCCTTGGAGATGGATGGAGAGGATTAAACAGATTTTCTTGGCCATATTTAGTCTAAGGCAGCCAATGGTCGACATGTTAGTTTCTAGGATGACCATTAGTGTGCTTATAAGCCTTTAAAAGAGGTCTTCCCCCTCAATTTTCTCTGTCGCTATATTTACAGAGGCAAGGATTCCGGATTGCCAATTCTCCAATTGGAAAATATCTATGGATGGGACATTTCTGTCAGATCCTATTACTTCCACTTGACGTTACTTCTATATTTTGGACTATTTCCCTTAAAAAAACATATAGAATAAAAGCAACCTCAAGAATTGCCTTTTTAGTTGGAAGCTTGCATGGAAGAGGATCATAACCGCAACTCAATGCCAAGAAGCAATTTTGGTCAAGGATGAGTTCTTGTTCCTGGAATGGGATTCTAGCAGCAAAACCTAGGAGAAAGTACAAGTCTCTTATTTTCCCTGTTATCTTCTAGTTTATTTGGGAAGAGGGGAACAACAAAGCATTGCAATTCTTCTTCATCCTTCGCTTCTATGCAAGATCGTTGGTTTAGAACCCTGCATATTTCGCTTAAAGGTCACTTTGTTAGTACTGAAGTAAATTTTATCCACTTATTTATCTTTTTTCTTTAGGGAAAACTAAATACCTGGATCAATAGGTGAGACACCCCTTGGTGACTTCTTTTTTTTTTTAAATAAAAAATGTAAAAGTATATAAATAGGTATCAAAGGAGTACCACTCATGTACAATATATCTACAACGTATTAATAGTGTATACAATATTCCCAAAATCTTCCCATTTATACATGTCATGAGCTAAAATTACTGAACCAAAAAAGTGTAACCACCTATCCCTAGTTTTTGTCATCTCACCCTTAATACCATCAAAAGCTCTACTGTTCCGCTCTTTCCATTTTTTTTTTTTTGAAATAAAAGTATGAATATGTATTGATGTAAGGGTGCCAATAGGGCATTACCCATTTACAAAAAATTTACATGTCAATTAGGAAATCAACAATAAAACCTAGACCATCAAAGCAAACTAGGTCATGCCCTAAAACAATAGAGCCAAAATAATGGAACCAGTTATCAACGATGATGCCAAAATTTGCTTATTTCCCTTCAAAAGCACATTTGTTCCTCTCCTTCCAAATGATTCAAATGATAGTGAGAGGGATGAGCCCAAGAGACTTATTCGTGTTGGTAAGACCTTCCCAAGTAAGTAGTTCGTCTTTAATTATTCCATTCATAACCCAAGAGATGCCCAGTAAACCAAGAACTGTGGACCAAAGATTCAAAGAAAAAGGGCATTCCGCCCTTTCCATACAACTCAAAAAATAGTTAAAAGGATAAACTTTAAATGTTTTTTCTTTTTACACAACCCCTTCCAAGCCCATAATTCCTCTCTCACTGACCCAACAATCACCCACTTAATGCCAAACAAATTATACACCATGGTCCAGAGCTCATAAACTACCAGGCACCAAAGGAGAATATGGCTACAGGTTTCTGCATCATTTTTACATAGTTAGCATCCATTCACCATAGTTCTATCCCTTCTCACCTAATTGTCGATAATCAAGATGCATTCCCTTCCCGCTTCCCATGCAAAAATGTGATTGTAGGAGGAGCCTGGCTTTCCAAATTTGTCTGTCAGGAAATCGATCAACCCCACCCCCCTGGTTGCCAACCAACTAATGATAGTAGCACTTGATAGAGAAATTTCCATTTTTCTTTAATTTCCACAAAATGCGGTCCCTCTCATCGCTTAGATTTTTTTTTTTTTTAAGATAAAAAGGTAAAGTATATAATTCAAAAATTGGCACAAAGGTAGTGCCCTCCATGTATAAAAGATTTACAACTCAGTCAGTATACCAATAAAATTCCCAAAATCTTCCACCCTCATAATGTCATGACCCAAACACAAAGAGCCTAAATAATGCAGCCATCTATCCCTCAATTTTAATCAGTCACCATCAATCCCTTCAAATGCCCTTTGGTTCCTCTCCTTCCACACCACCCAAAAAATAGTTAGTGGTATTAAATTTACAATTTTCCTCCCCCTACTTAAACCCTCCCAAGCCCACAACTCATTTTTTACATTACCCACAATAATCCAATTAATACCAAGAATACCATATACCACTGTCCACAAGCTATAAGCCACCGGACACCATAACAGAATATGGTTACAATTTTCCTTATCACTTAGATGAACAGAGGATAACAAGTGAATCAGTGCTTAATGTTCATCAACCTCCCAAACATTAAGATACTTCTTGGTGACTTCTTAATAACCTTCAAAGTAAAAGCTTGACCAACCCTCCCTTTCTCAAGTAGCAAATAAGAAATTAAAATAACAATTTCCATAGAGATCCCCCCTCAAAATAGAAACATTAAGCAGACTTTCCATTTTAAGCTGTGCCCAAATCATTAAACACAATCACCTAGAGTAAAGAGTTGAGAAGTTGTGAACTAAATCACTCATTAAGCTTTGCCGAAGAATTGAAAGAAAAAATCATCTAACATAATGTGTTTATAGAAACTCTTCTATTTTTTCCCCTTTCTAGAGAGATTTATTTCCTAATGACGATATGGAAATTTTCTGGATATCCTATCATTACCTCCATAAAAGCTTTGAACAGTCAAAGAATCTTCTCCTAAGAAGACATGGAAACTTGTTTACAACTTTGATGGACAAGGAAAAAGGAGCATACTTATGGGTTATACAACTTCCAAAACAGTGAGGAGTCATTCAGTGTGAAATTAATGGGATTGGCAGGTTATCAGGATATTGACGAGTTCCTAACTTTTTAGGTATTATCAAGTGTAAAAACCAAAAGAAACTAATTTGAATAATCACATGATGTTTTCATTACATTCTATGAAATTTTTCAACAACTAAGGTACTTTCTCATGTTATTACAGTTCCATCCCAACATCCATACACGAAATTCAACCAAAAGGCAAAAAGAATGGCCATGTTAGCTTCATGACAGTTTTTAAAATTTACAAGCATTTGAAGTCAATGAAGAATAAATTAAAAGTGGGACAAGAACTGAAAACCCAGGACAAGGCTTGGAACAACTTTTGGTGGAGCTGCTTCAAAAAGAATTTATAGATAATATGTTATCTGGTTTCATTTTATTCAAGCAGAATGTAGAATAAATCTTAATAGCCTCAAAGCAACTTTTGATCTTGCATTCCCATCCTGTCTAGGTCATAGAAAACTTAATAGATTGAGGAATTTGCTAAGGCAGTAACTGCTCTTCTAAATATAAGGGAAAAAAAATAAAAACATATTAACCATATCTACATCCTCTTCTGAGAAAAAAATAAATAAATAATAATAAATTATAATGTAATTCATAAAGGCACCACCCTCTCTACATCTTGAGAGATGAAGTACAAACATAGAATGCTTATTAATTGTCAGTATAGAAGTTAATAGCACTATCAACACCAAGTTGCAGAAATCTCAAATGATCTCCAAGAATTGTTCCTCACTTTCTCCTCTGTTACGGTGACTATTGCCTAAGTGATGCTTACAAGCATTGCTTCCTGATCCATCAATGGTTTAAACAATCTGGGGCATACTACTTCAAATAAACTAACAGAATTTGTTAAATACAGTACCCAAAAAAAAATAAAGGGGATATAAGCCCATCAACAAAACTATAATCCTTTACATGCTTCCAATACAATTAATCTGAAGCTAAAATTCTAAATACAGAAGGATACTTTTCACATCTGAAGAAAATCCCAAAAAGTGATTTAGTGCATCAAGGAGCATAAAACACACAACCACAAGACTGAAGACTCATTAAATGGATGGTTATATGCCTATATTGCACACCCCTATATTCAAATATATATCCATGCACGGGTATGCAGTTATATCCCCAGAATATCATAGATGTATGGATGCATATGAATGCATGATTATACGCATGTACATAGATAGTGTTGGCATATACATATATGTTTTACATATAGATTTGTTTTTTGTATGTACGTATACATATTATGCACGTACATGATACCTCAATTATAAATAGAAAAGTCAAAAACACCAAAAACTTCAATTATTTTCAAACTTATTATGTTCGTTTTCATTTCCGAAGACTCGTTTTATGCATAAACATATATGTATAGGAAATAAATAAAAAAAATGTTTCCATGCACTAAACTTAGCATGGATATTTATTTTTTAAGAGTTGAGAAGATAGAATAACTGGTGCTTTGTGAAATAACTTAACATAAGCTTGCAATAGAGCTTTGCTTCCATGCCAGATTGACTTAAAGAACATAATCCTAGATGAAAAACAGTTTGTAGGCTATAGCGTGATAGTGTATAGGAAACATTACCAGGTTATACACATGGCCTAAAAATTAGTCATGACTCAAGCCAGTAGAACAAAAAGACAATCTAACAAACTACTAGCATCAAGATCTTGCAAGCATATTCAAGGCATTAAATCATAACAATGGATTATTTTCTAAGCAACTTAGACAAGTGAAAAAAAAAAGAACAAAGATTCAACTACCAAACAAATTGCAGAGTCAAAAAAAGAAACAGACTAAAGTCTGTTCACTTACGGGGCCATCCAGCGATATGTCCCTGTTTCAGGTGTCATCCCCTCTGTTTGCACCTCAATTCGTGCAACACCAAAATCTGCAATCTTTATAGATTTATCCCCTGATATAAGAAGATTATCTGACTTCAAATCCCGGTGAATAAAGCCAAGTCCATGGACATATGCCATCCCCCTTGCAACATCCAATGCCTGCTTAACAGCCAATTTTAATGGCACAGCTCGGTTCTGTCTTCTCGCCAAAAACTGCCGAACTGACCCTCCCTTGGCATACTCGGTCACAATGCACCACACCATTGGCTTCCGGCATGCCCCAATAAACCGGACAATGTTTGGGTGCTTCAATGTTGCAAGCATCATCACCTCCTGCTGAAACTGCTGCTCCATCACTTGTGCCTTCTCAGGGCTATTCTCAGGCCTCTCCAGGATCTTAATTGCAACATCCTCCCCATTATATGTCCCTCGATATAATTTACCAAAGGCTCCTTGAGCAAAAGCCATGCCCATATTAAGCTTCCTCAAATCAATTGTCCACTCCTCATAATTTGCCAGCCCCTCAGTTGGATACCTACTATCCATCAAGGTTTGCACTAATGCATCAGAGTTAAGTTCATTTGTAACTCTACCTGGACGAAACACACTTTGCCCAACAGAAAGAGAGTAGTTGTGACGCACAGGCTTTAAGCCAGGGTGGCTTAAAATGTGGGTTAGAGAATCACTGGATCCGACGCTGCTATTATCCACTGACATCGAGACAGAACCACCAGCGTTACTAGTCTGTAAACTGTCAATAGACATGTTTGTGCCTTCCCCAAGTTTTTGATAAAAGCCTTGAGTGAAATCATCATAATTATTGTCATTGTTGTTGTTTCCCCCAAGCAGTCCGGTAAACTTTGGCCCCTCAACCATTTTCCCAATCATGTAAGGAACCAGTAAATTGAAACCGTGATGTGCAACTCTTTTTAACCCAATATACTGATAATCATTTGATAGAGTAGTATCTTCAGCATGCACCCTAAAACCAGAAGTACATAAAGGATATAATTAGAGACACGAACAAAAGGAAACCCTAAACAACAAGTTCATGCACAAACAACATTTTATTTAATTTACTTACTAATAAAGCAGTATGCTACAATCCCAAACAACCTACTTAAAAATGAGCCCTTTTCACAATGATATCGTTTGGATGGGATACTTTAAATTTCTGAGAATTTTGGAACTAACCACTTCATCTTAGTATCTCCCTGTGCTCATTGAATAGTCAATTCATGAATTCCTCGGATTCCTAAAAGATATTTTCAAGCACTTGAGAAAATCAGATTTTGCCCTTACAGGTAAATTTCTCTGATCCATTGGGTAACCAGATCTTCTTAGCAATAAGGTGGAAAAACAAAACCAGTAAAAAGAAAAAAAGAAACTGACTGATAAATCAACAAGAAACTCATAAACAAGATCATCCTATGATCAAATCAAATAGAAAGCTGAGCCCTTAGTTATGCGACTCATCTAGGCTTACAAGGTAAGCAAATTCCAGATTAAGCTACCAATTATGTAGTCATGGTAGGTCCTCATGAACATGAGTTCTCTGTGGATTAGCATGTGAGAGGATATGAAGAGTTTCGCATCTTGAGAAGGATAGAGAACTTCATGGAAAAGAGAGAGGACTACTAGTTGTGAAAGATGGTGCTTAGAAAAGTTATCTTTGATGGTATGATGGGATCAAGAAGGGCAATAAGACAAAGAAGAAGAGAGGATAACATAAGAAGTGACGACGGATGAGATTACAGGTGAGAGATGACAAGGAAAAAAGTCAAGTAAAGAGATAGAAAAAAGAACAGGAGAGAAAAAGGGACTTGTCATTCTTATCAAGACAAAGTTATGATAAACATATCCACCCCATAGGCATACAAAGGAAATTATGGTAGATATTCCAAAATAACCTCTTAGAATAAAATCCTTTCTATGAATTGCTTGTAAAATCAATTAAAGAGAAAACCTAATGGTCCGATACGACATACAACATAGCGCAGCCATAAACATAGTTAATAGTATCTTTGTATGCATGCATGTTGTGCTGCAGTAGATCGATCACATATATTGACAGCATTAAAGAATCTCCATAATCAATAATGTAAATTTTTTTTTGAAATATCCATAATCAATAATGTATATTTAATTGAAGGATTTTGTATTTAGTAAGGTCTTAAACAAGGACTTTACGTTCATAACATCCCTAGGTCTCAGCCTTTCCAAATCAGCAGATGATCTAAATACATGTGCTTTAATTTCTAACAAAATGTGATACCTCTCTAGATGAAGTAAAACCCTCTGAATCACAATTATCCCATTCCACAGCTCCTCATGCTCGTTTCAAGGCACAGTTCCATCACTATCTGTGCCCCACCATCAAAGTTGAAAAACAAAATCAAGGATAAAAAGAGAAAAGTAACCGCATGAAAACTTGAGAACACAAGAGAAAAAAAAAGTAACAAAGAAATCAACCATGGATAGATTCTAAACCTAACCATACTTGATTTTCACATAAAGGCCACAAAAGAGTGAAAAAGGGAAAATACAAGCGAAATACTTACCTGATAACATGAAATTGTGAGCTCAAAATAAACTAAATAACTGAAAAACAGTGTCTCAGTGCAGAAACCAATTTTAGAAACAAAAGAAAAAAAAAAACCTATTATCATTTTTATCGGGAGTCGGAAACAACCAGTCAACATGTCAACATAAGCGAAACAAAATCTCCCATAAAACTGTCGAAACCAAATTCCCACGGCCTGTCACGTCACCTGATGATGCTTTAGAGAAAGAACGAATGAAGTAAACTAAGAAGAAAGAAATTTCCAGGCAAAACTTTCAGAAAGCAGAATTTGATGAGAAATAGTACATCGAAAGAAACCCGAATAATCAGTCAGTTGGACAAAAAGAAAGTGAAAAATCTAAGCATGGAGTTACGACCTAAACATTTCTGGAGAGTATATAAAGAAGAGAAAACAGGATTTACATTCATATTTTCCTTCGCAGACTACCAAATAATTTTCCTTTGAGAAGGAGAAAAATCTAAAGAAGAGAACCACAAATTCAGAGACAGATCAGATAAGTAGAGGACTGCTAAAATCAAAAGAAGCAAATGAAACTCACCAAAAAGTTTCGATCGAAAGAAGCTGGTATCGGAAGGATAATATGAAACGCGCACACCCCTAGCAAGAGGATAATAGACTGAAAAACGGTTAGACAATCGCTGAACGCCAATAAAGGATGCCGAATCGTCAAATGCGTACCTGAAATCGGATTTAAGCAGATGGAGAAAGAAGAAGAAGAAGAAGAAGAAGAGAAGAAAGAAAAAAGAGCCGAGTGAAGACAGAAGAAGAGGAGGAAGGACAAGGAAGAGAGCAAGTCAGTTTTCGCTTCGCATTTACTTTCAAAGGTTAGCTTTCATTTTATATTTTGCTCTCTCGCTTCCTTCATTTTTTTTTTTTTTTTTTTTTTTTTGTTTTTTGGGAGTTAAGAGTAATACTCGGGGGGTACTGAATACTACTTTACTCGCGGCTTTTTACTGTACACGTGTCGTTTTTTAAAATTTCTTTCTTTAATATGAATGAAAAGGTTTAATAATTGAAAATAATATTTTTATTATAAAATTAAGAATTTAAATTCAAATTTTATTTCTTATAATGTTTCAAAAAAATTTGAGAAATTCTAAACCTGTACAAACAAAATTTACATTAACGAGGGATGAAATTATAGTAATAAATATTTCATTTACAAATAAAATGTTTAGATTTTATTTCTTAAAATGCTATATATTAATTTACTTACTTAACATATAAAATTTTGTTTTGGACCTACTTCTTTTGATGTCAAAATAATAAATTATTCAAAACTTATATAAATATATATATATATATTACTTAAAAAATAAGTACGATAATTGACTACAAGTGCCCCCAAATAAATGCTGATATAGTTATTAAATTTAATAAATTTAGTTAATAATAAATATTTATAAGTAAACTTATTTTAAAAGAAAATGGGTATGTTTTAAATATTTTTCACGACAATTATTGGTTTATTTTTTAATATTTGAGTATAATATAATATAAAAATAATTTATACATATAATAATTGAAATTAAGTTCCAAATTCAATTACTATATTTATTTATTTTTCATTTCAATTGACCAGTGGTTGAGGACATAAATTTAAATTCAATAAATTATTAAGTCCATACGTACTATTGTGGGAAAGGTGACTACAAAAAATATATTAAAAATTTACATTTAGTTATTAAATAAAATATAAATATAAATATAAATATAAAAATTGAGTAGAGAAAAATAATGAAGCAAACCATGGATAATTTTCTAGATGGTAATTTGAATATTATGAGTGCTAGGTTAATTTGTGGGACTTTATGCTTAACCAATCACTAATTTAGAATGTAAATGTAATACGTATCACTCTATATATTATACAATATATATATATATATGAATAAGATATAAAAACTAAATTTTCATTAATCATAAAATAGGCACATTTATATCTTCAAATATTATATTTTTATTTATGCATTCAATTCAAAGGGTTGACAAGATATTTTATATTATATTTATTAATTTCTATTTTATATTACATACAGATTATAAATTTAAAAAAAAATATGTAATTAATTAAAAATTGTCTTATTTATATTTAACTATGATATATTATTAAAATTATTGTTATATGTAAAAAATTATATAATACATAATTTCTAGTTGATTAAAAATTAAACTCTGTTTAATTATTATGTATACTATGTAATATCCACCTATGAGAAAAAAAATATATAATAACAAAATTGGAGTTTGGACGTAAATAAAATGAATTTTTAAAATTTGAGGTTTTTAAGTAATCTCAAGGACCTAAATGAACGTAGATAAGTAAAAAGATGGTAAAAACATAAATAAGGAGAAGTGGAAGGAGGCAAAGAAAATTAGGAGAATGAACGGTTCATATCGAACCTGATGCGGAACCCCAAGACTCTTGCTTGAACCTTAGAACTCTTCAATTGGTTTAGAACGAAATTTAGATCATAAGTAAAAAAGGAATCAAATTTGTTCAATCATCCAAATGATAGAAGTTAAAGAGAACCCAAGAAAAATAAATGATATCGCTTGAACTCAATCCAAATAAGCACAAAAAACAATTGAAATAGGAAATTAAAATTGAAATACAAGTGATAACAATTGTATTCCAAATCAACACCTTGTGCATAAAGTGAAAATAAAGTCAAAACGCTCTCAACTCAATTCTGAAATATTTGATTACAACTATTGATGTCCACAAAGAAGAGTTTCTTTGGTATTTATAGCCAAAGAAATCAATGATAAGTTACAATATAATAACTACAATTATAACTCCCACAATAACTAGGCTAATTATAGGTATGTAATTGTTATGTAACTCCAATATTCTTAACCAACACCACTAATTGTTTGTGGCACCATATAGTTATGGGCTCATTCTTGTAATAACACGAATACAAGATTTAAGCCCAAAATGAATTATACTTAACTATATGAGCTTAATTAACTAAAACTAAAATAAAACAATCCAAAATACTTAAAACAACTCAACTAATTCAGCCCATACACAAGTCTTATTCATCCATTATCAATAACACTAATTGTTTGTGGCACCATATAGTTATGGGCTCATTCTTGTAATAACACTAAGACAAGACTTAAGCCCAAAATGAGTTATACTTAATTATATGGGCTTAATTAACTGAAACTAAAATAAAACAATCCAAAATACTTAAAACAACTCAACTAATCCAGCCCATACACAAGACTTATTCATTTATTATCAATAAGACTCAAACAAGCCCAAATTATCTCAAATCACTTAAATCCAATTAAAGTTACGAATTTGGGCTGCTCAAAAAGCTCATATTTGAACTTTCCACAATTGGCCAACCCATCATCCATATGTTTTTGAGTAAAAACTTAGAGCAACTCTTTAAGCTTCTTTGTTTTTGATCTTGTTACTAGTCCGCTGAAACTTTTCAGGTTTGGAACTGTATTTGTGTTTACATCATTTGAAATTTGCTCCAAGTCACATTCTGATGCTCTTTGAGTATCTTAAGTATTTTTAGCCTTGTTTGCATCATTCCCCCTCCCCTCAAAAGGATTCGTCATCGAATCAATTCCTGCATCAATTTCAAAAGAGGATAAATCAGATATGTTAAATGTAGCCGAAACACTATACTCACCATGTAGGTCTACTTTGTAGGCATTTTCATTGATTTTGGCTATGATTTGAAATGGACCATCCCCACGAGCATCCAACTTAGATTTCTGTTTTGATGGAAATCATTCCTTGCGCATATGAACCTACACCCAATCTCCGGGTTCAAATGAAATCTTGCACCTTCCTTTATTGACATGGGATGCTACTTGTTCATTTTTCTTTTCAATGTTCTGCCTTGCTTTTTCAAGAATTGCTTTAACCATTTTTGATTTCTTATGTCCATCCAAATTAGAAATGTCACTTAGAGGAATAGGCAACAAATCAAGTGGAGTTCAGGGATTAAAATCATACACAATTTCAAAAGGAGAAAACCCAGTAGAAGAATGTATGCTCCGATTATAAGCAAATTAAACAAATGGTAGCATATCTTCCCAAGTTTTAACATTCCTTCCAATTAAAGCACGTAATAATATACTAAGTGTTCTATTTACTACTTCAATTTGACCATCCGTTTGTGGATGTGAAGTAGTAGAAAATAAAAATTTGGTCCCAAGTTTGGACCACGAAACTCGCCAAAAGTGGCTTAAAAACTTAACATCTCTATCGGACATAATGGTTTTAAGAATGCCATGCATTCTAACAACTCCGCAGAAAAATAAATCTGCTATATGTGTTGCATAATCTGTTTTGTGACATGGTATAAAGTGTGTCATTTTGGAAAAACGATCAACAACAACAAATATTGAGTTTCAGCCTTTTCTAGTCCTAGAGAAACCCAACAAAAAGTCCATAGAAATATCAACCTAAGGATGTGTAGGAATGGATAATGGCATATATAATCCATGTGGTTGAACTCTAGACTTAGCTTGCCTACATGAGATGCAATGCGCACAAATTTTCTCAACATGTTTGCGCATATTAGGCCAAAAATGTAACGGCCCCGGAAATATTAAAATGAAATGAGTATTTAAATATATCAAATGCGGAAGCGAGATCAA
>NW_019014544.1:240640-259371 GCF_000150535.2 Carica papaya
CCCCCCCCCCCCCCCGCCCCACCGGACTTTGATTCCCTCTTCTCCCCCAAGCAGTCATCATCATCATCATCACTCCCACTCGTCTTTCTCTTCGATTTCAGCGATCATTCTGGGAGCTGCGATCTGAGAAAATACTGATTGGTTGCAGATTGTCTGATCCAACCATCTGCCAGATCTGACCGTCTCTTCATCATATCGCCCTGAGTGAGTCCACTTTTTCCTCGCTTCTTATCATGCATAATTTTCTTAAATGCTCTGTATTCATCTTTTCTTCTCCGTTCGATTCCTAGTTTCTACGTGTTATTTTCTCCACTGCGTTCGAGTTAATTGATTGGAGTAATATGTGGTTTTGTCTCTGATTGTCAGGAAGCAGAGGAAATGGCGGACGACAAAGGCATTGCAGAAGGCGACAAGAAGGAGTCTCCTCCTGCTGTTGTCAAAAAGAAGCAAAAAGGAATTATCTCTCGTATTTGGAGTGGAATTTTTAGACTACACGGTGATGATTTCGAGAAGAGACTTCAATATATATCCAGGGAAGAAGCTGCTGTTATCGCTCGGATGAAACGACGTTCCCAAACTTGGAGGAGGATGGCTAGGCATTTCATCATTTTCTCTGTCATTTTTGAGGTATTTCTCTCTCTCTCTCTCTCTCTCTCTCTTCATACGTACCTTTGCCAGTCTACGCACGCACATATATAATGTGGACTTTCTTACTAAATAGTTCAATCTAGTATGCTATGCATTTTTATATTCGTAAATGCAAGGATTTCATTAGACAAAGAAAATCCATGACCAGTCACAACTTTTCCCATAGTTTTTTAAGTTTCATTTTCTCCTTTTCTAGTTCCTTGTAACGAATATCAAATTTCAGGTTATTGCAGTTGGTTATGCCATCATGACAACAAGATCAGTCGACTTGAACTGGAAGATGAGGGCATTTCGAGTTCTGCCTATGTTTCTTTTGCCAGCTTTTTCTACCCTTGCTTATTCGGCATTCCTGAGCTTCACCAGGATGTGTAAGTTAAACTTTACGCCTTTCATACATTGGAAAGGACAATTGCTTGCAGCTGATAAACCTGCATATTTTCTACTGTACGAGTGCATAAAATTTTATTGATGGAAGTTTGCATCAAAATAGTTCAGTAAATAAAACCACCACTGATTTTCTGGAACAATGTGCTAAAGTAGCATCTTATCGGGTGCTTTCAGTCATGATCAGCAATTGTCTGCAAAGAAAACTCTAGTGAAGATTTGACATTAACAATGTAAAGAATATTTGACACTAACATTTTATTTCTGTTATAGAATTCTTCTAGGCAATTTAATGCTACTGTTATTTGGATCTTCCTCAGGGCATTATAATCAGTGTTCTGTCCTCTAATGTCATTAATGTTTATTGTGATCCTAATATAATTGGTAAATCTGCCAACTGATGGTCTAACGTTCAATCACCATACACGTGACAGATGGCCCCCGCAATTTTCGTAGTATGCGCATTTGTGTCGACACTAGTGTCTCTGTTAGCAAATTGTATAACAATTTTCACATGTTAAGCCTTCAGTCATCTGGTGTTATGGTATATTATATATGATACTTCTGTTCGGCTTGATGTAACAATTTGTTGGTATCTTATCATATTGTCATATAGGTGACAATAGGGATCAGAAAACTCTGGAAAGGATTCGGGCTGAAAGGCAGGCATTAATGTCATTAATGTTTATTGTGATCCTAATATAATTGGTAAATCTGCCAACTGATGGTCTAACGTTCAATCACCATACACGTGACAGATGGCCCCCGCAATTTTCGTAGTATGCGCATTTGTGTCGACACTAGTGTCTCTGTTAGCAAATTGTATAACAATTTTCACATGTTAAGCCTTCAGTCATCTGGTGTTATGGTATATTATATATGATACTTCTGTTCGGCTTGATGTAACAATTTGTTGGTATCTTATCATATTGTCATATAGGTGACAATAGGGATCAGAAAACTCTGGAAAGGCTTCGGGCTGAAAGGCAGGCAAAAATTGATGAACTTAAAGAGAAGACAAATTATTACACCACACAGCAGCTCATTCAGGTAAGAATGAGAAGGTTGCGACATTTTCTTAGTTTTTTCAAATGTCACACTGCATGTCTTCATTTAGATCTCTCTTTGAAATACTATTTGATTTTCTTGAATGGATTCAATTGGGTTGTTAATGCTACTTTTCTTTCTGGTAAGTTGAACCAGGTTTGGTACTGGATGAATTTGGATTGGTTTACTTGTTTAGGGGATTTGGGATAAACCTAGACATTATACTTTGGGTTACTTCAGTAACAAGTGAGGTCCTAAAGCATCTCACTTAGATTTGATCACGTCAAACAACCAAGGTATCAAGAGAAGTCTCATGATAATTTATTCACTTACTGTGTGTTTGAAAGATTATTTTCAGAGTTAAGGGGAGTAAAGTTGTGTAGAGTGTATAAATCTTGTTTGGGAATTTTCTAAGAGAGTAAACGAGAGTAGAGGAGGGATCCTAATACTTCCTAACTGAGGAGGGATCCTAAAAATACTTCCTTACCCCTCTAAGCTCTCATTTATTTTGAGCCACCAAATTGGGGGTTTGGGAGGGCTGAGAGAGTTCCATCAACATTTTGTGAGTTAAATTTTTTAAATACCCATCTTATAAACAATATAATAACTACCTTATCAATAAATTATTTTTGTCTTATTAGTGAAAACTTTACTCTTATTTACTTTGTCCTGCCAAAGAAGGGGTTCAACTATGTCTTCACTCTATTACAATTTTGATTCTCACACAGTTTCATTAAATTTTACTGTACCTTCTTTATACTTTTAAAACCTCTATATTATTCTTCTCTGGTAAAAACTTCCAAACACACTACAGTAAGTTATTTTAAAAGTGAAATTACAGAGGTGATTGTTATGCGTACATATAAAATCCTAATATAACTAGAATTATGGAATTCTAACAGAAAACTTATAAAAGAATTTAAAGTACATAGAATCCTAGTACCACTAAAGTTATAATCATAGACTCCTAAACAAGGCAATGGTTCTAGATGAAAGGAATATTGTTTCTAATCTATTTAAAAATCTAGGGAAATTCATTCTGCACCATCCTTTCTGGTTAGTGAAAACTCTACTACTAGCTTTTAAGTATTGAATAATCGAGAAAATCGATGAAATGTCCAGAAAGAATTTTGGCAAAATTCACAATTTTGCATCCTTCTTAGAATAAAAAACAAATGAAACACACAATGGTTATGCATGTGAAACTCTTAAGTAGGAAGGAATCACATATTGAGAAATCCACGCAAGATATTTGAGTTGAATCTTTATAGACTATGTTTTTGCCTTAGATTCGACCCTTACGTTGAACTTCTATAGAATCCTCTTTAGGGGAAAGACGAGAGCAATTGGAACACATGGTGCTTCTCTTGTTAATGTCAATATTATTAAGAAAAAAATACGAGTGTATTACATAAATATTGCTACATGACTTCAACTTCAAATATTTGCTTGTTGAGATATTTTTCTAACATAAAATTTATTCTTTATTTAATGCAGTATGTGGTACTTAAAACAGCTGTACCCTTTAAATATACAGCTCTAAAATTTTCAGAAAACAAAGTTTAATTTAACATGTAATGAGATTACATATTTATACCTTTAGCTAATCTATGAACGATTTGTAACTATAATTATGATAAGACTGATAACATGTAAACTTATGGCATATGTTTATGCAAAGGGGTGGGGTGTGTCAATAGGTTCCTATTGGAGGAGAAAATTTCAAAGGACAACTGTTGATGGGATATTTAAGTATTTCAACTGTTTTTGAATTATGTATATCATGGATTTGCATTTCCTCTATTTCACTTAAAAAGTTTCATGTAGAAATAAATGTTTTTGTTTTTTCTGTAAAAAGAATACAAAAGTGTTAGTTATTTTGTTAATCTCACCTTATAAAGAGGTAATGAAATAAAATTGTCGTGTATTTTATCAACTCTTAAAATAAACCAATTTTTGTTGCATTTTTTAGGACCTGCATTTTTTCAAATGTACCAAATTAGTATGCAAAAAGATGGTCACTTTTGTGATAAATTGCTCTGAGGCTCAAGTCCAGCATGCTTCATTCAGAGGTTATAATTAAATCATTGTTTATTTCATAACTAAATTGAGCTAATTAAATCATCTTAACGACAGATATGGAGGGTGCAAAACTCAATTTTTTAAATTTAGAGTGATAATAAAGTCATAATTTTAGATATTTAAAAGTGTTAGATCTTAAAACAATTGAAACTATAGATCATAGTTTGATACACTAATAGAGGTAAACATCATTTTTCCGTAATGTACCCACGTATGAACACTATTTTTTTATCTTTTAAAAGGACAATTTTTATCAAATTTATAATTTTCCTGGAGCTTATAAAACTTAAATGAAAGTACCCTTCAATAAATACATTTGAACTTATTTTTTGAGAGCTTTTAATCTGAAAAAAGCCATTAAAACCCTAGTTGTAAGAGTTACTCTCTTTGTAGTGAAAGGAATCAACTTCTTAGATGAATGTAACATTGCCAAACCTTGAAAAGATTTTTGATGTTCTCTCTCTCTCTCTCTCTCTCTGTGTATGTGTGTGTGTGCGCGCGTGCGTGTGTGTGTGTGTGTGCGTGTGTGTGCGCGCGCGCGTGCGTGCGTGTGCATGTGTGTTGTGTGTCCCGTGTGTGTCTGTGTGCTTGTGTGTCCCATGTGTGTCTGTGTCCCTCCCCACTCTCCCTCTCTCAATTTACTATGTGATTGTGTTAGATCATCTATACATGACAAACATAAGAAATAAGCTACTAGCCAGACCTCAGTTTTGTTAGATGAGGTTCTTGGATTATTAATGAGGTTGAGCCATTGCAAAACAGAATAAGGCTAGCAAGAAGCCTTAGACATCCAAACACAGTTGGATTATCGGAAAACCTGATAACGTGTCTATTTGAGGGATTTTTTTTTTAACTATATGTGCTTGATTCCTGCTTAATTGCAATTGTTGAACTGCATATTAAACTTAAATATAACCTGTTGACCGCAGAGATATGATCCTGACCCGGCAGCAAAAGCAGCTGCTGCAACTGTCCTGGCATCAAAGTTAGGTGCAGATTCAGGATTGAAAGTGTTTGTGGGAGATGAATCTCAGCTTAATGTCCCAGCAGGAAAGAGCAACGATGTTGAGGTTATGCAATCTGGTGGGCTACGAAAGCGAAAGCAACCACACACAAGATCCAGCAGCACTGCAAGTACTCCACCACATCATCCTGATGAAGAAACACATTCTGGGGCCATTGAGGGTCAGACTCCAGGGCATAATCAGTTGGTTGTTGTCAATCATCACCATGATCAGGGATCTACTACACATGATGGGAGCTGGATCTCACGGATTGCTGCACTACTGGTTGGTGAGGATCCAACACAGTCTTATGCTCTTATTTGTGGCAACTGCCATATGCACAATGGTAAGTGGAGTATGATCCATATAAGGGAGGTTTTTCATCAGTTTTAAGTGCCAAATCAATTCTGTTTTTAATTAACCTACCGATACCATTGCAATAGAAGCGATGTGGGTAAGGTGGGTCCCTTGTGGAATTGTTGTCAGGTTCAATTACAAATCTTACAAAATTGGTAGTGTACATACTCTTGTTATGTGAACTGCAAGATATTTCAATTACTGCCTGACGGGAAAAGAAAAAAGATCACTTTTCTCTTGCTAATTTTGTATAATATGGCAGCAAGGAGGGCAGAACCTTAGAACATCTTCTTTTCATGCAGGACTTGCCAGGAAGGAAGATTTTCCATATGTTACTTACTATTGCCCACACTGTCATGCATTGAATAGGCCAAAGCAAATGGAAGGTGTTTCTGGTTCTCCTTCCCCTGATACAAGGTCTTTGAAAGCAGGGGGAAGCGGGGATGCAATTAACAACCTCAGCGGGTCTGTCAGTGATAGTGTACTTACAAGTAACAGCCCTGTTATGGCTGGTTCAGAGATTGAGGAAGTAACTGAAAAGGAAACAGTGGAGAATTTGGTTGACTGAGGAGACTATTGTGGGCATATGATGTTGGAGTGAATCTAGGATCTGTCTTATCTCTTTGGTGAGTATGGACGGCCTCAGTTGATGTGTTTGTGATTATAGGAAACCATTAGATATCTTGCTGAAGAAAATCTTTTGTTCTTTTATATGATCATATACATAGGTTTTGTGGCATGCTTAAAAATATTGAAGGCGTTTTTCCATTTTGTTTCCTAGGCTAGTTTTTGTTGCTAGTATCCTATTAGTGAAGTGTAATGCATATAAATGCTATTGGAACTTTGGGAGCGGGTGGGATCATCTTCCTCTTTCTAAGTCCCATGTGCATCTCCGCCCAATGAAAAGAGGAAGAGAAGCACTGAGCAGTAGCCTCTTATATGCCATCTTGTGGTTAGAGTATGGAACAAGAAGAGGAACAAAATGGTTCTTTTCTTTTTTCCTTTTTTGGTCATTCTGATGCATACATGTCTTGCCGGGACAAAAGTTTTGTTATTTGTGATTATATTTATAGCTAAACTAACTTTGTACGATTGTGATGATGGAAGAAATGCTTCTTTCCACCTGTTATCTTCCCAGTTTTTGGTTGCTAATTTTGTGCTTGATTTCTCAATTGTTGAGTGAAGCGGCCTGGCACCTGCATTAAGAATTCCAAATTCTGAAGTAGATGATATAACATTCTTGAATCTTGTCCTGAATAAGGGAAAATATAAAGCACATTTCTGAGACAATATACATAAGCAAATTGGTCTTAATATCCGACTCATATAAACGTGCGTCCATACATGCATGCATTTTAAATATGTATGCGGTAATGATGTAACGCGTGATGACTGATATCTGAATCCAAAAATCAACAGGAGGAGTGAAAAGAGTGGGGAACAGTATTGTTCCAACAGAACAAGACAAGTCTTCGAGGGAAAATTTAAAAACTTCAGTATGGGACAGATTGAAAACTCTTATTTTAGGTTTCTCGTTTAGTCTAAATACATTTATTTATAAAATATGAGTTTGGTATACGTTTGTTGAATGACAAAAAATAAGGGGAAAGTATAATTTAATAGATTAAAGTTCAGGCATAGTAATTTAAAAACAGTTGCTGAAGACAAATTTATGTAAATTTGTATCCCAAGTTTGAATCATAAAATTGTGGAATTTCGAAGGATGGTTTCATTTTTCGTCCGTTAAGAAAAATTTATAATTCCGTTTCCAGATTTACATAGATTTATTTCCTTTTCTTTATGAAAATATGTGTGTATTTAGATACAGACTGGTGGGTTCTTGCACCAAAAATAAAACAATTTCTTAGAAATTGACTTTCTATTCATATCAACAAAAAATTTATTTTTACCATAACTTCTAAAAATTTGTTTTTATGTTTAACCACCTGTGCTTTTTAGTGTATGCCCATATAGAATTGAGAAAAAACAAATACATAAGATATATATTTTTACCAGAGCCAGTCGTGATGAACTATTGATAAAGGATGAAATAGTACAAAAAATTACACTGAAGAGCTGGAGAAAAAAACATAAAAGGGTAAGGGAATTGAAGCATGAATTAAGCATCTACTAGGATGCAAGATATGGAGATCAGTCCACTGGCAAGTCATCATCCGACGTGTCGATCTGCAGAGGTCCCTTGAAGCCACCTTTCTTATCACCAAGAAGCTCACGGGCGGCCTTTTCAAGAAATTCTTGAGCAGCACTTACAACACTTTGTCTGTCAGACGATTGGTATTTTCTCCTCTTTTGACCACCACTCTCTGGATTCTTATTCCTCAATCGCTCTCCTTTACTGATATCCCTCATACTTTGCCTCTGCTCTGCAAATATATAACCACAAATTTGAATTGAATAAACATGAAGAAGGAAAACTTGTAGAGAAGAGGTAACTATCTACCTGAAGTAAGGTCAGGCAAGGAATGCTCAATGAAACGGGTTGCCGCCTGATAGTTTAAGGTAGTAGATGGCCTTAATGGTGCTTCAAAATACAATTGCAAACTAAGCATAATCAGTAATTGTAGAAAAAATGTAGATACCAAAGTACAACTGCAAACAAATCATAATCACTAATTGTAGAAAAAAATGCAGATCCCGCCAATCAAATTCATCACCTTAACAACGCAAATGCAAGATAGATCCCTAAATATAGCTTACTTTGAAACAATTGGGAGAATGTCAAAGCAAGTTTTGGGTTTAAAATAGTTCAATAAAGTGATACATTCATTTGTGACACATTTTATATGGCCAAGCCTCTAATAAGTTGAAGTTGACAAACATTAGATATGCTGAATCAATGAAGACTACGGGAAGGAAAAAATTGTACCTTTACTCCAGTTTATGAATCGTTCAAGTTTGTCTTGATACAAGCTTATTCTCTCCTATATGCACAAGCAGCAAAAGATGCTAAATTCGTCAATGATATTTACCCAATTAATCCTACGTACTATAGGATACTAACAAAATATTCCTAAAAAGATAATATATGCTAGCTTCTTCATATTCTTTTCTAGAAAAAACAAAAATATCCCATTCATAGTAACTTACATGGGCAAACAGAAAATATATGACACACTTCAAATGAAAAACAAGCTTCGAAGACAGATCATATAGAACCAAGATACTAAAATATTATCAACTAACAGTTGATTTTCAACCTTTCTATTCTCTTGACATTTTAGATTCTTTATCTCCACATAATAACATCTTCACACTTTTTCTTAATCAATCAACACTGACCTCTTTCTAAATCATATCTATTAATATTTCAGGTCTTTTATTTCTTAAAAATTCCAGAGCTATAGCAAATTATAAGAGGGTACAACCATAAAATTTCCAGCAGAACAGATGACAGCATAGAAGGATTGTTGGACCTACAAATATGACCCATCATTTCAAATGTTTGACAAAAAATATAGAAACAAAAATTGAAGTGTGTGCAATGACATGTAACGGAGCCTTCAAACTCAACAGTGCTCTTAGGTCTCCTAATATATTTTTTATTTTAAGTGCTTGAGCAGCATTAAATAAGAGAAAAATTTTGCATATTGGTAAAATATTTCAACATTAAGCAGATGAAGATTAGGCTATCTAAACAATTCATACAAAATACATTTGCATACTTCTAAAATAAGGATCTTTTCCAAGCTATCAAAGTGATGTTTGTATCAATTTTTTGGTAAATCTTTTTTTAATATACCTACTTATTAAGAAATGAAAAACACTAGATACTAAAACGAATATTTCAAAGTTCAAACTTAACGGAACCATCGAATCCGAAGCAGTCATTTCAGCTAAGAATATCATAGTAATCAACTTAAAAAATTGTCAAAGTTGAAAATTAAAAAACAAGAAACATAGAAATCATAAGACATACTAGCTCAGATTTTACAGGGTGGTCATCTGGAAGAACTCCCGTACATCTCAACCTCACTGCCAAAATGAAGCCACAAATTCAAGTAAATCGAGATTTCAGGTCACATGTCCAAATCTTGGGTTACTAGATTGAGAGGAAGAGAGTAATACAAGTGAAGAGAGTAGAACTTGCTTTCGCGAGCAAGAACAGAGACTGAGCCCGTTGTAGTGGCGGCATTTCGGCGAGAACTTGAGGGTCTAGTAGAGACAAAAATTCAGACAATTGGGTCCGCACTTCTTCTATCTTGGCTGAAGTTCCCTTCACAGAATCCATTACCGATTCCGGTATTATTGAGCTTTCTCGTCCCCTTCGCGCCATCTTTCGTTCTCCGAATCTCTCTTTCACGCTCCGTTAAGGGAAAAATAGCGAGCAAAGTGAATGAAACTGAAATATAATGAAAAATTATTGGAAGGGGAAATGTAGACAGCTCCACATCTAGGGTTTATTGGGGGCAGGCAATTAGGTATAATCCGGTTCATGTTAAAAAATGAACATTAAAATATATTGTCAGATAAAAATAATAATAATAATTAGTACGGTAGATTAAAGATATTTATTTTTTAAAAATGTTGTTAATGTAATAGCCAAGTAGCCTCCACATAATCGCTATATAACAATTATTTATTATTTTTATTTATTTATTTTTTATTTTTATTATCTCTAAATATTCATAAATTAAATATAAATTTATAAAAAATTAACAATAAAATATAAAACCAGGAGAAAAAAATCCTTAGCCACAGTGTCTATTCAATGCTTTTCAACCCCAATTTTAGTACTATTACTCAATTTATTAGTACTTGAAAATACAATAGGCAAAAAGAGTATATCAATAATTATAGAATTAGTCGTGTGGCTGTAATAATATTTTTAAAATTTGATATCCACGTGAATGTAATACTGTAGGAATTTTATAAAATTAGATTTAAATCTAAATTACTATGTTCATATTAAATGAAATATATTAGATCTAAAATAACAACGTACCTAAATCTATAACGAAAGAAATATGTACATTATATAATAGATCTTCCAAATCAATACATGCTCATTTGGAGTTTTTGCACTTTATCTTTTTTAATGATGGCATGACAAAATAAGAAAAATTATAAGTATAATTTGGAGATCATAATTACCTATTTATTTTATATGTTTTTATTATTTATAATTTGACCTATTATAAAATCAGAAATAATTTTTTTTATCTCTGCACATAAAAAGTTTCACATTTTATTTTATGCATTAAAATTCAATATCTATTTAATTTTAATATATCATTTTTAAACGGACCCAATTAAATTAATAGTCATTTATATTCAATAAACCTACATATAAACTCACACAGTTGATTAAAATCTAACAATCTCTCACTTAGGTTAGATGTGTCACCTTGTAACTGTGCATTAATAGCTTTATAAGTACTCATAAATTTGTTATCAATACCTAAATGCATTCCTAAATAATTTGGCCCATCAATCATATTCAACATATGATCAAAGCGATTTTCGCTATAACTGTCATAATTAAACCCATTAACAGTCACGTATATCACTATAACTAAATGATATGAATCAAATATGGATGTGCAACATAAAAATTATATGCTATGTAATTCGAGCATGCCTATTTCCAACTAGTCCTACCTTAAATCTTAGTGAGATCAACTTAAAGTAAATTCGGAGATAAAATATAAACAAATCAATATAACTAAAATTAATTACCAAACACATAAATCATATTTAAAATACAAAACTCAAGATATGTCTATATTATATAAGTAATTATAGTACAAAACTCTCACTAAAACTATACATCATTAAGAGACACAACACTCATATTAGTAGTGTATTTATAAAAGATCTTAGGTGCTAATTCCTTAATGAGCCGATTCGCAACTATGAAGGTCTTCCTGATATGTTCTATTGATATCTGTTTACTCTGAACTCTTTCTTTAACAACCAGAAACTTGATATCTATATGTTTTGACTTTGTCAAGCTCTTATTATTATTGGAATACATGACTGTGGACTTATTGTCACAAAATAACTTGAGTGGTCTTTCAATGCCATCTATAATGTATAACTCAATGACAAAATTTTGCAGTCATATTTCATGATTAAACACCTGATAACACGTTATAAACTTTGTTGTCATGGGGGAAGAGACTATGAGTGTTTACTTAACAATCTTTCATGAGATAGCTCCCCTATCAAACAAGTAAATATAGACTGATGTAGATCTTCTGTTGTCTTAGCATCTAGTAAAATCAGAATTAGAATAACCAATAATCTCCAATTGATCTAATATCCTGTATGTGAGCATGTAGTCTTTCGTTCTCTGTAAATGTTGCATGACACGCTTATCTGCTTTCCAATGATTTATTCTTAAATTGCTCAAATATCTCCCTAACATCCTAATAAAGGACACAATATCTAAATGCTTATAAAACTAAGTATATATAAGACTTACTACATCTGAAGCATAAAGAATCTTTGAAATTTCTCTAGTCTCATCGTCATTCTTAGGGCATTAATTGAGAGTAAATTTATCTCTCTTAGACACATGGATGTCACATGGTTTATAATTCTGTATGTCAAATCTACTAAGAGCTTTTTTGATATACCTCTTTTATAATAATCCAAGAAAATCCCCAAAACAATTCTGATATAACTAGATTCCTAATACAAAAAAGACATCCCTATGATCTTTTATTTCAAATTTATTTGTTAAAAATCTCATGATTTCATGCAATAAACCTATATCATTACTGGCAAGCAATATGTCATCGACATATAAAATCAAAAAAATATGTTTACTCCCACTGAACTTACGGTATACATAATCATCTACTATATTCATCTCAAAACCAAACGAGATAATAAATTGATGGAATTTGTGGTACTATTGATAAGAAACCTACTGTCCATAAATGGATTTCTTAATTTGTAAACAAATTGTTTCACATCGTTCAATACAAATTTTTTTGGTTACATCATAAAAATTGTCTCTCAATGTCTCCATTGAGAAACGAAGACTTAATATTTATATGATATAACTCAAGATCAAAATGTGCTACTAAAACTATTATATTCCTGAAAGTGTTTTTTGATGAAACCGGTGAGAAAGTTTCTTTATAATCGATATCTTTTTTCTTGTGTGAAGTCCTTAGCAATAAGACATACCTTGTACCTCTCCACACCGCCTTTTGAATCCCTTTTAGTTTTAAATATCCATTTATAATCAATAGGTTTCGCACTTTCGGGTAATGGAAAAAAATCTCATACATCATTGTCCTTCATGAATTTAATCTCTTAATTCATGGCATTAATATACTTTTGAGAGTTAAAACTTTTCATAGCTTAACGGAAGTTGATTGGATCATCTTCCACCATTTCAATGTCAGTCTCATGTTCTTAAAAAAATACAATATAAATCATCTAGAAGTATACTTCTCATCTCTTTAGTGGATCTTCTTAATAGTATTAGTTATTGAGGTTCTAGAGCTTATTCTTCTTGAACAACTTCTTGCGCATAGACGGAATGTACAATGATATTATCTAAATATGGAATTACTTCTTGAGCAATGTCAGGTATAAAAGTTTGATCCTGATCATTGTCAATAGTAGTTGAAGAAATATCAATATATCAATCTTTAAAGACAAGGTTCTAGACTCTCTCTTCTCTTATAAACTCAACATCCTTAAAGAATTAAATATTTTTCGTCTCAAAAATTAACTTAGTCGGGGAATCACAAAACTTGTAACCGCTGAATCTTTCAAAATATTCAACAAAATATCAACTAATAGTTCTTGAGTTCAATTTTTTTTTTATTTAGCCTATAAGGCCTTACCTCAGTTAGGCATTCTTATATGTGCAAATGCTTTTAACTAAGCTTTTTACTCATCCAAAACTCATAAGGAGTCTTTGCAGTCGCTTGAGTTGGAACTCTATTGAGTATATATATTATAATCTTTAATACTATTCTCTAGAGATATTCAAACAAGGTAGAATGTCTAATCATGTTTCTCACCATATTCTTAAGTGTTTTATTTCGCATTTCAGCAACACTATTCATGCTAGGCAAACCCAATATTGTATATTGTAGGATGATATCACATTCCTTTAGGAATCTAGTAAACGGTCCTAAATACTATTCACTTATCCGCATATCTACCATAGTATTTACCACCATGGTCAGATCTGACAGCTCTAATTCTTTTATTGAGTTGGTTCTCAACTCGAGCTTTAAATTTTTGAACACATCTAATGACCGTAATTTTTCATGAATGAGATAAATATAACTATATATAGAATAATTATCTATAAATGCTATGAAATATTATTGACTATTCCAAGAACCCGTAGAAAATGATCCACAAATGTTCATATGTATAAGTTCTAATACGCATATATCCCTATTGACACCTAATCTCCTGATGTTTATTTGTTTCTCCTTGAAGTAATTAACATACATGTCAAAAATTGTGAAGTCAAGGGTATCAAGAATTCTATATGACACAAGTTTCTCAACTCTCCTTTTGGAGATATGACCTAATCGCCTATGTCATAATGAGGCAAAATTCCCACCAATCAATTTTCACTTTATATCTCGTGTACTTACAAGTAAGGATTCATTAAAAGAAACAATTGTATCAAGCAAATAAAACTTATCATAACCTGATAAAGAACCAGTACTAACCAAGTTTAAATTATGAAAAAGACTAAACTTTTTATTTTTAAAAGAACAATAATAACAAAATTTATCCAAAATAGAAACAGAAATCAAATTCTATCTAAATGACGGTATAACATAAGTCTCATTCAAATTCAAATAATAACCATTCTTAACAATAATATAAATGCGTCAATCACCTTAACTTCTATTGACTTGTTGTCGCCAACATAAATGAATTTGGTATCTTCACTTGGCTTTCAACAACTTAGGCATCATGCATAAACACACTGATGTGAGTTATTATACCAAAATCTATCTACCATATGTGTCTAGGTACTGAAGTTAAATTAATCTCAAAACAAACAAAGTTAAGAAGTATACATTTCTTTATACACCATGCATGATAGTTGAGGCATTATTTTTTCTAATGAGCTAGAACTTTACAGAAGAAATAGACATGTTCATTTTGGACATTTTGTTGTTTCTTCTGTGGGACTAGAACCGTAATATTCTTATCTCATATTCTTTTCTTGTTTCTGTTGTCCTTAAAAATAGTGGCTAAGTGAGGACTTTCTACCATCTCATGTTTCATCTTTTTCTCTTTCTAGACAAAGTGAGAGATGAGCTCATTAAAGGAACATGAGTTCTTCTAACAATTGTATCTCACTTTGAACTGACTAAACAATGGCAGAAGAGATATCAAAACCAAGTGCATTAATAATTTTTTAGACAATTCCAACTTGAGTGCCCTGAGTTTTGAAATAGTATGAGATATTTCTATTATATACTTCTTTATATTTCTTTTGTAGGATTTCAAAACAATCTAGATCTGAAATCAAATAACCATAATTATATTGAATAAAAAAGATTAGATTTATAATCAGAAGTGTATCTGAATCCATAGTAGAAGAAATCTGTACCTAGTATTATAGATTTTCCAAATTGAGATATGACCTTTCAAACTCTCTTTTTATGCTGATGGGATAACAAGAAAAATAAATCTTTCGTGCGATTTGGGGACCATAACCGCTTTTTTATATTGTCAAATTTTATTATTTCTCATTTATCCCATCATAAAATTAGAAATAATACTTTTGGTCTCTGCATATAAAAGAAATTCATACTTTACTGAATGTATTAAGACCCAATATCCATAACTGATCACTTTTAAACGGGTCAATAAAATCGATAGCCTTTTATGCACAATAAAGCCCACATTAAGCTTACACGATCAATTAAAGTCCAACAATCTCCCACTTGGGCTTTATATGTTACCTTATAATTATGCATTAAACAATTTTATGAGTACTTCATTAACACTCTATATTTAGACAAAATATTAACTTATAAGTGATATTTTGTAATAGTAATTAAATACTGATAGTAAGAACACACAAAATAATAAATTTTTCTTTGGGCTAATGTATAGTTTACATATTAATCTGAATAACTGTCACGCATTTATTACCTCAAATTGGAATGCAATCATGTTAAACATTAACCTTCATTTGGGCCAATTAACATTCACATAAATTACACCATACAACCGTTTACATTTTAAAATAAATCAACTTAATATAAGAGATGTCACTTTGAAGACATGTTGTATACATCGATTCATTTCAAAATACATATATATACACTAATATTTAAATCCAAAATTACATCAAATTTATATTTTATAAGGAAGAAAAACATCTTAAATATTCTTAAAAATAAAAAAAAATAAATAAAAAATAGTTTTTATTTGGTCAAATATTGACCGTTGACCGGTCAAACATCGATCGTTGACTGGTCAAACATTAACTGTTGACCGATCAAACATTGACTGTTGATCAGTCTGATCCAAAATAAGGTTGAAGTCTGGACTAGGTCGAGGCTGGACTGAACCTGTCTGGGTTTTAGGCCCACGCGCACACATGCCTCTCTTCCTCTTATTTTTCTTTATTTCTTGTATCTTACTTTGCTATAAGCTGTAGCCCACAACAAAAAAAAAAAAATCAAAACCACGTTGGGCTGACAACCCAAGAACAAATAAAAAAAGACTAATAAAAAGAAAATACTTTTTTTCTCTTTTTTTTTCTTCTTCCTTACGCAAGGTGGGGGAGACTTTTCGGCTACCACTTGCCAGCCCAACCTGCCAAGCGCCAAATGTGATGTTGCGATCACCTCGTCGGTGCGATCGTAAGACCGCATTAGTCTTGTCCCTGCGGCGTCACGATTGTACAATTGTAGCTATGCAACGATTCGAATCTCTTTATTCTTTCTTCGTGCAGCGGCCATGGTTGCCACTTCCTTGTTCCTCTCACTGCAACAATAACTGCAACAAGTCAGCCTGCCTAAAACTAATCAGTCACGATGCCAAATGACCTAAATATTGTGACATCATGCGATTGTGCAACTAAAAAGAAAAAAAACAACAAAAAAAGTGTGCAGTTGAACCAAAATCCAAAATTTCTTTTCATTTAAACCAAGAACAAATCGGAAAAAAAAAAATTTCATCTATGATTCAAAATGAATGGCTTGGTTACTACTTTTAAGATTTCAAAACAATTTAGATCTGAAATCAAATAATCATGCTCCTGTTGAATCAAAATGATTAAATTTATTATCAGAAGTATACCTAAATCTATAGTGGTAGAAACATATGCGTGTTACGGTAGATCTTCTAAATCAACACATGGTCTTTCAAACTCTCTTTTTTTGTTGATAAGATAACAAAAAAAATAAACTATTTCTGCGATTTAGGGATCATAACCATTTTTATATATCATTAAATTTTTTTATTTATGATTTAACCATCATAAAATCAAAAATAATATTTTTGGTCTCTACAAATAAAAGATGCCCATGTTTTACCAAATGCATCAAGGTCGAATATCCGTAACCAATGACTTTTAAACGAACTCAATGAAATCGATAATCTTTTATGTACAATAAGGCTCACATTAAACTCATACATTTGATTAAAATCCAACATCATTTTCCCTTATACCTCATGGAGATTAGGTTTGCCAAAAGTGTACTTGTTTATGTTGTAACGGCCCCGAAATTTTAAAATGAAATATGTGTATTAAAAAGGTCAAATGTGGAAGCGTAATAAAAATTTTGATTAACATCCCTTACACTAAAACCAAAAACGTGCTCAAAGTATAAAAGAACAAACTACATAAAAGAGAAACTCGAAAATAAAAGCTATAAATATAACTACGGAGTCTTCAGGCGTCCCATTCGCCGTCTTCCTGCGGAACGGGGTCGAGAACAATGTCTTCCTGATTTGAAATTGTTAAATAAGGAATGAACTACACCAGCCCAGTAAAGACATCACACTATCTCACCGTCACGGAGGTAAAGGTGGGTAGAAAACACAAAAAGACCAATGGAGCATAATTTACAACAAATTCTTTTATCAATAATAAAATCTTTTACTGTCCACTTACCTCGGTGAAGTTCATAAAACAACATACGAAAGCAATAACATTATCATCATTATGAAATCATATGAACTGTATAACATAATACTTACCACGCCTTTGCATTTCAATCATTACACAACATATTTTCCTCATTTACCAGCCTACTAGTATCCATGGGGATCCATAGGGGTCCGCTACCCGTGAACCCTTAACACTTGTAATCAGATTCCAGGGCCGTCCCCATACCCCGTCCGGTATGGGCGCCAAAACCATAAACCTCAATACCCCGTCCGGTATGAGGGTGAAACGGGCCGTCCCCATACCCCGTCCGGTATGGGCGCCAAAACACATAAGATCTCCATACCCCATCCGGTATGAGAGACCACAATCCAGGTAGGGTTTTCTACGGACCCGGTCCGTCCACCATCTCCTAGGATATCTAGTCAGGCTGACTACATTATCCAATTATCAATTTACGTAACCTTTTATTCCCTTTTTCCTCAATCAGCATCATCAAATCACACACAAACAGGCAAACCAGTAATTTATGCCAAATAAGACAACACACAACATCGGGTTCTCAGTCATTCAATCCATAATCAATAAAACAGTGAAATATGCACATGAAACTATGAAATGAAAACATCAGACCTCATACCGCATTTAAAACTGTAAAATAGGACAAACAACAGCTGACCGAAAAACACACCAAACTCGGGCTCCATTAGCGACCTTAAACAATTTCACACATCTATTGATTCATGAAATACCGTTTTATCATTTATTGAACTTTAATACCGTGATAGGAAATAGGGTGAGGGGTCCTTACTTGTTTCGGGGTCTGAATACGGCTCTATAGTGCGCCTACAGGCTGTCCCTAATTTTTTCTGAATTTTTTCCGGGGAGCTGAAATGCACTACTAGTACCTGCACGTGTCCCAAAAAATCCCAAATTAGACCCAGGGCCCCCTTTGGGCCAATATCGCAATTCCGGCACGGCGGCTCCGCCGTGCTCCAGCGACGGCGATTCGCCTCGGGTTGGTCGTTTTCGGCCGTTTCCGGCTGAATTCTGCCACACTTGCATCGGTCCCTGCGATAAAACAACCCTAGGGCCCTTGGGGGGCAAAAAAATACAAAAAACCG
>NW_019014544.1:294437-319557 GCF_000150535.2 Carica papaya
ATTTCAATTACTTAACTGCTCGGTAAAGTTTTTTAATTTTCGGTAAAGTTTTTTAATTTGGTTGCGTTTGAACTATACTCTAGTTTTCCAAAGAATTTACATAGATATTCCAGTTTCCTTGAGATTTCAACTACCAGACTGTTCTTTATGTTCGGTTTGGTTTGGATTATATTCTAGATTGGTGACGAAAGTACATAGATATTCTAATTCTACTTTTCCTCGAGATTCAATTGCATAAAACTGCTCTCTTTATGTTCAGTTTGGCTTGGCTTATATTCTAGTTTTGTAAAGAACTTACATGAATATTCTAGCTTTCTCGAGATTGCAATTACAAAACTACTCATAAGGTTCCTCCACATCCTGTTTGGACTGGGAGTTGCAAAGAATTTGAATTTACATAATATTCTAGTTTCCATGAAATTTTAAAGACTTTGAATGGTTTTGCTTTCTATTGAGACGACACTAGTCCATGTATTTCTAGAGTTTTATGTTGATGATTTATGCTAATCTTAATAGGAATTCATTTCCAAGAAGAAGAAACTGCAGAGAATGCAACAGAAGAAACATATTCTATTGGCTGAAGTCCAGTATGTTATCTTCTTTTTCTTTACTCTGTATTTGTTGGCTTAACTATTCATCATGCCTAAAGTTAAAACTAGTACTTGACTTTTTGGGCTTAATTCCAGGTTTTTGAGAAGAAGATATAAATATTTAATGAGAACTAAGTCCCAGAGAAAGCTTGAAGCAGAGCAAGATCACATTGAGCTGCAAAATTCTTATGTGTCGAGCAGATGTGCACCAGTTAGGAGTAATGTTGTTAGTGAGGTTTTGAAGAAATCCCATCCGGATATAAACCCACCTTTGGTAATTGAATTAAGTTGTTTAAGATTCATAGATCATTTTTTAACTATTGGCTTTTGATAGTTTACACCTTTTTGAATTTCAATTGACAAATTATTCTGATATATAGCAGGGAGGAAAAGAAGAGGACTCCGGAAGAAGAGGTAAGGTCATTAGGGAGCCAGCAAAAAGGAGAAAGCAAACTAATGGCTTGCTCAATGGTAAAAAGGTAGCAACTAAGAAGATTTCATGGCAAGATCAGATGGCTATGGAAATCTAAAATTTCACAGTTATGGTTTGCAAGGAGGGGTGATTTTTTCAGGGGTTGGTACAGATTTTTATACAAGAATGATGGTGGATTTTTTTTTTTCAAAAGAAATTTGTTGTGTAAACCGGGGAAAGGAATTTTTTATGGTTCAATATATATGAAAGTAGAATAGAATTTTTAAGCAATCTTCATTTCCATTCTATTATTATTGTTATTATTAAAAATTATGATACCAAAAATTATGAAATAGAAAATAACTTGGGAAGGATACTCCAAGAATTTACAAATATCAGCACGTTAGAATTTGAAATTTAAATTGTTGAATTTACCATGAAGTATAAGTATAAACTAAAAATGCTTCCAAAAAAAAAAAAAATTACCTTCCCACCATTAAAGACCAAAGTCCAGGTGTAAGGATTCAAAAGATTTAAATTTGAAAAACTAACAGCACTTGGGAATACGCTTAGCTGCTAGATACTGCTGCGAGCTGCTAGTAGCTCTTTCAAGTCAAAAAGAAATCTGTACATGTTATTATTGAAGTTCGTAATATTTTGATATGTAAATCATTCTTTTGCGTGCAAAACCATCTACAAATAGAACAAATATGTCCTAAATTCTTCTTTCCAACCACACAAAGTGCTAGTTTGTTTATATTCCCTCTGGCTTTGCTTCAGTTTCGGTAGATTGCGGCTGCGAGGATAGTTCATCAGGAGAGATTGGTTTCTTGAACTGCACCAAGATCATAGTCATGTTGTCGCAGCCTTCACCCCCAGCTGTAGAAGGTGCCAAACACCTGTCAAGGACTCTCTCACACACAGCAGAAAGCTTGCTTTCCTGATATTGTTGCAACAGCACAAGAGGGCAAGGCAAATGCATCAGGTTAACATAATAAACAAGCTGGCAAATAAAAGGAAACAAATCAACAACTTTTTCTAGGGGAAGAGCTCATGCACATACTGATTGCAGTTGTTCATTAACAAAATCCACGAGTTGTTGGCTTGACATGCAATCCCTGAAAATTATTAACAAAACAGCTAATCATCCTCATTTTCCTGAAAATGGTAATGACATTACAATTGCTCTAAAGTGCACAACCAACTTAATCAACTTGGAAAATAAAGCTTAATTAACATGACATGTGCAGAGTAATGAGGGAAAAGGCATTAGACGCATACCAAATACCATCGCAAGCTAGAACAATAAATTCATCATCATCACAGAGCTCAACCTGATTCAGAAAACAATGAAAACTAAGATGAGGAAAGCAAATAAATTCAATTTGAAAACCAATTTGACAAGTTTGAGGCCTTAAAAATCTACAACTCAAAGCCAATAGCTTAGAAAAAATAAGCTATAGGTATAGGGGCAAGATAACAGTATTTTGAAATTGCAGTTGACCCTTACAGTGTTAATATCTGGATTTGCAGTTACAATCTGTTTTTCAGGCGGCAAAAACTTGTTCTGCTTGAATTCCATGTCACCTGCATCAGACAAAAAACATTATTTGATAGAGTACTTGTCACTTGGCTGTGGAAACTCGCAACACTCCATGCATTTTGTGCAGATTATGGGTGAAATCAAATTACATTTTTACTCGGGAAGTAAAGCAATCATGTATAAGTGCAGGCTATGGCCCCTGATCAAATTCAACGAGCAGGCAAAGAACTGGGATCTAAAGCTTGCAACACAATTAACTGGTATATTAAACGAACAAGGCATGAAAAAGTACCTATAGCTCTTGCTAGATTCAGGCTGCCATTGACTCGTCCTGCATGAATGAAACCACCAGCTTTTAGAATTCTCTCTTTCTCAGCCTCAAGATCAGGTTTGTGATCCCTAGAAAGATTGTACGCCTGCATTAAAAGATTGTACACATGCATCAACTATGCCATCCAAGAAACCAAGAAAACAATTCTCATTCAGAAAATAAGTACCAATACTTATGCCGCTCAATAAAAACAAAGGCACTTTCTGTGGAAGGTCCTGAAAACACAATAATTCCCATTAAGAACATTACCTGACCCTTCCTAGATATCACACAGCGAGAGTCACCAGCATTCGCAACAATAAGTTGGTTGTTTCTAATGACTGCAACACAGGCTGTGCTCCCAGAAGTTGGTCCAGAAAAATCAGAGTGAGGGCCCTGAATCCAAATTCAAAAAGAAAGATATTAAGTTTGTACTCAACCACAGCAGACTTGGATAACTTTTTCGAGTTGTAAAGGCTTCCAAGTGCAGAACATCAAAATAATTGATGGTAGTAGTATCAAAGAAGAAGAAGAAAAAATTTGTGTAAGCAGAGGAAATAATGAAACACAATAACATCCTTACACCTCATTACTTTTCCATGAACCATTTTAGGCTATCTTTGAAACAAATCCAAAGTGAATTGTATTAAGATTACAAAAAGATTGATCTCACATGCAATTCTATGTGGAATTGGATCATGTGTTCCAAATTCCATCATAATACCATAAGAGTCAATTTTATTATTTCACTAAAAAATTTCATCTAAAATTTTCATCATATTGTAGATGAAACTAAGTCTATATTTGCAAATAAATCCCGTTAATTTTTGAAAATTTCCAAAGCATACCCTTTGATTCCAGTTTGAACACAAACAGGAAATCAAGTAAATGACTAGAGGATATCCTTTGAGCTTCCTGTCAACAATTAATTTTCCCAGTCTAAGCAACCCCACTTTTTTCTCTTTTGAGAAAAGTAAGCAACTTAACTTTAGTGCAGCAAAAATTTCAGACCAAGAAAGAAAACGTTGATATAGCAGTTAACCTCTATAGGCAATTACTTAACTATATTCCTCTTGTTTGCACAAATACCTCCTCAAAGGCCCAATCATCAGGTTGGTCATTACCATCACTGCTCCTTGGCGACCAAATCAACCCTTCTATCATGCTAGAGAACTTATTTATTTTATCACCTAAGACAGCTAACTCTCTCCATCCTCTCTGTCCCCGCATCATCTCATCCATTCTACAGAAGCAAGATAACTCCAGTTATGAAATAGGAAACGGGAAAATGACAAAATCAATAGGTAATGGTTATATGCAGGATCAGTGCAGATTACCCATGCATAATCCATGATATAAAAGAAGTGGAAATGGGGATAAGTTTGAATTAATTAGTAAACCTGAAAAATGCTTTCTGAACAGAGGTTCCTATATCTCCAGCTGCATAGGCTTCATGCTTAAGAACCTGCTGGTGAAGAAACTTGGCACAGAACTTTGCAACCACCTTACCTGCAATCACGTGAACTTAGGGTAGCAGAAGAAAGCATGTAATATGTGATTACGAGTCTGACATGAATATAAAATCTTTTGAATCTGTGTCAGAAAATCAAGGAGCCATTTAGTAGCTTTCAAGTATAATGAAATGCAGGGGTGATTACAATCCCTAGAACAGTTTTATGCACCAAGCCTGGTGATCACAATTGTGAATTTTGACGTGCATCTGTCCACAAAAACCATGGCTCCTTTTCCAGTAACTTCATGAAAACATTCAGAATTTTATGGAAAAGAAAGGTAAAAACTCATTGTCAAGAAGTATCTAGAGATTTAACTGAGATTTGAAAAAAATGCAATTCCCATCATAGACACGCAACAGAAAAACAAGTTAGTTTCTGATAGAACAAAATATTTTAGCTTCTCCAATCTTTTCAAAAGTATTAAGTGCCCATGGGCTTGTCTAACTCGTTTTGGTTGGGATCAACAATAAGCGGTTCTGAGTTAAACCTTATGGCAGAGTACATTGATTATGAGAAAGTAGGCACTTAAACATTTTAAGTTCAAATGGTATAGACAAGATAAAACCAAGTTAACAACTAAGGAAAAGAAAAGTGCATGCAAATACCTGAACCATTCAATTCTTACCTCCATGGCCATCATAGACACCAAAGAATGAAGTGCAGGCATCCAGATCAGGATATGCGGCATGCTAGTAAAACATCGGAAAGATAATTAATCAGAAACGAAGAAAATAAAGAAATCCAATTATATAAGAATGCATGTGATCTACATAAGTTCCTGAAGTCAAAAGGAAAATAACTAAGATACCATCTGCAGTATAATCTCAAACAAAATAATAAGAAAAGCACAGACCTCAAAGTTTCTGAATGCTTGTTAAAAGGACTGACACGTAGTGAGAAGGAAAAGAAAATGAGTGGTAGGGAACCAAAAAATTTCGGTTGATTAAAGGCTAAGACTTTGTGAAACTGCTGCGCTGTACTTCGCAGTAAAATATCAATTTGGCTTAATTTATCATAACATCTAACATATTCCCATAATCCCCCTCCCAACCCCAATAAGAGATCTCCTTACTAAACAGAGGTCTACTGTTATTTCCATCAGGTTACAGGGGGACTCCGTTCAAAATCAGAAGAACAAGGATTTCAATGAACTCTCTGATTAGTTGTGAATGGGGAAAAGCCTTTTAATGGGTTACGTTACAGTAATTTCATTACTAAGACATAAGGATAAAACTTTCTAAGCCGGGATAATTAGCCACCAATTATTCTTGATTAAGAGGTAAGAGGAAGTCAATGTTCAAGATATTTAGAAATTTCACTCACAGCATCTTCCATGGTTGCACGCCATCCTTGCATGGATGATAAACCATATCTGAGCCTGTTGTTTCCCCCATCTTCAGAGAACTTATCGGTCTTGGGAGTGCTGAGATATATACCCATCTTATCTGAAAATAAACTCGGTAATATTAGCCTTTTTTAATCACTAAATCGTATATCAAACTTTATCTGCAAGACTGCAACTAAGCTTGATAACGTAAGCTGTTTTATCATATTATAGAAAAGGTCTTAACAGAGACCAACCAAGTCAACAGAGCCTAACATAAGTATCAGTAGACAAGCTTTTTGAGATCAAAAGCAATCAAAACTCAGCTGGTTGCTTAGATTCTTTACATTCTTGTGTTTTATTTTCCATCTCGGCAGAGTTATCTTTCAATTTCTGAGATTAAAATAAAAGAACATGAACTTTAAACTCACTGCCGATCTAAGTCTTTAAACTCACTGCTCAACAGATCAAAAGAAAGATTCTTCATTAAAAGAATAGCAAGCACACGGATCAACAGTTGTACACGCAATGAAATGAAATAATGCGCAAGAAAAAATTACTATTACTTGAGGTCCAAAAAAGGAAAGGACAAAAGTTGGATTCAAATATGAGAAAGAAAACCAAGATTCACACAAATCATAAAATAAAACAGACCCAGAAGCTGGAAGTAAAGATACTAAGGAAATCAAGAGAGAAGCGGTAAAAGTTAGGATGAAGGAGAAAGATCTTACTTGCCCAAGTAGGGCGTCCGTAGAGAGGCCAATGACAGAGCCAAAGTGGAGAAAGAGCTAATGTTCCGAAAGCAGGGAAAAGAGGCAGAAGAATTTTCTGGGAATCTGAGTGGGAAAAGCAAACCAAAGAGAAGGCAATTTAAGAAAAAAGGACAGATGAAGAAGAAATAATGAGAGAGAGAGAAAAGATTTAAGACTTTCGATTGTTTATTTTGAGATGGATTATTATTCCCTTCCCTGGGTAACGATAATCAGGTGAATTTCAGGCTACTGTTGCTGTTGGGTTAGTGGACTCACCTTTTTAAGGGGGACTCAGTCTCTCTCTCTCTCTCTCTCTCTACTTAACCACCCTTCTGTTTCGCCCTTTTTTAAAAAAAAAAAAAAAAATTGAATCTCATAAATATATTGTTAGTTAATGATGATCACTTTCAACTAATTCATAATATTTGATTATGGATGATATGTTTGTTTAATTAGAATAATTATAATATGTTAATACAATTAATTAAATAATAATGAGAGAAGATAAAATGAAATTGGGAATTTAATGCAGTTTGATTGTCTTTTACAATGTTTGGCTGCTATCTTAAAATGAAAACATTTTTTTTTACTGCAGTAATTGGGTTAAAATACCATTATATATTAAACCAAGTTAAAGGTTGTTTGAATATAATATTAAACAGGGCATACATGCTTCTTTTATTCACCATTAATTATTAATTAATTACTAAAATTGTGTAATTTAATAAGATAGATGAGGATCAGTGTATACATATATATATACAGAAAAATATTTGAATTTAAGTAATCAAATTTCATTAATGAAAATATCATATCGTTTCAATTTTTTTTTTTTTTTACGATTGGGGAATAATAAATTTGAACCACAAAGTATTAAATTGTTAAAGAAAAATCATAAAATTTTAAATTAGAAAACAATCAAACTTATAAAAATCTGGGGACCAGAATGTGACAATCAACAATTAAAACTTGTGGAATTTTATTATTATTATTATTGTGGTTGATATTTATAGTCCAATAATTGGTTGGAATAATGAGGAAGATATTTTTTTCACTTAGCACCCCCTCACTGATTGCTCCCTACAAAACAAATCTTTGACTGTGGAGATGTTGGAATATTTTACTCCTACTTTATTTATTTATTTTTATTTTTTTGTAAAAAAAAAAAAAAAAAAGAGACACCAAACTTTCAAGGTAATTTTTACAATATGTGTATTGTAAGTAGTAAAAAATTTTAAGTGAATTACTAAGGTGGAGAAAATTGGGAATAACAAAGTTTAAATAGAGTTTTATTTTAATTGTAAGAACTATTTTCTATCTATTTTTTTTTAGTGTTACAAATAGATTTTTCCTGAGCTAAAAACAATAAATCAGAGTTTTTATCGTAATTAAAATAATTGTTTCTATGAGTAAAAATGTTCTTTGAGTTTTAGGCTAACTTTTAATAAGAGATTTTAAGATAAAATCTTAATCTTTTACTGCAGTAACACTCTTATATTAAAATTATAGATTGATTCACTAACTACTATCCTGATATTAAGACTCTATTTATTTGTGAATTGACTGCAATTAAAAAAATTACCATAGAGAGAATCTTAATAACCTAATTTAGGGGTAATAAAAAAGAAAGAAAATCAAATTAGTTTCAGCTAGATATCTCTAAGATTGCTACTTATTACTACGTCAGATAGAAAATGAGAACACATGTTTATGTGTGTATGTATAAAAGAAAATGATATATTTGTACATCTCTTATGGACAACATACCTAACTTTCCTTTTTAAGTTACGCACTCATTTGTGGTTAAGTTTACTTACCACACGAGCTGCATACATTGCATCGGAATCAGGATGTAACCAAATATTAAAATCAAATCTTTCAACTTTCTGCACGGATCTAATTTTAAGAAATTAATAAGTGCAGCATGTGGGGGGAGAAGAATTAGGGTAGCCTTCAGAAATCAGATACTGACAACTAGCACCAAGATTATCTTCCCTTTCTTTATTCCTTCATATTTTCTATTTCTGATTTTTCAGTATCCCCACCCAGGATTTGATTTTAAAGCTTGGAAATGGAGAAATTTTAATTAGTACGTGTTTAAAGTACACTGATAATACTAATTATTACCATATTTAGAGGGGTATTTAATTCTTAGCATAATTTCTTATTTCTTCCTATAAAAGTTTTTTAAAAAATATGTTCCCTACAAAACTTGTTATTTTCAAAGGGACGTTGGGGATAAAATTAAGTTCCCTACAGACAGGAAGACAAAGGCTCTAATTGATACATCAAAACCTCTTTAATTTAATTTTCACCTCTTAAAAATTCTTCCAGCTACCATTTATAGAGTGTTTGTGGAGCAATACAATATATAAAAAAGACAAGTTACGAAATATTCTAAAATATTTTTATTAATAATTGTTTTTGGAGTCTTAGCTTGGGAAGACTGGAAAAAAATGCTTCCTTTAGTTAGTAACTACTCCAAATATTCCCCCTTACGTATGGTGGTGAGTACAAAATCAGGCTTACTAATTGTAATCCAGGGAACAAACCCGAAGAGCAATATTGTGGAGCCGCTTGATCAAAGTATCAACTCTTCTCCATACTCAAAAGAAAGGATCTCCTTAGAGACATCCAACAACTTCTCAACTTCGAGCGGCAAGTGCAAAGTATGCTGGCTATGGGAGTGATCAAGCCTAACATCAGCCCGTTTTCATCACTGGTTTTGCTTGTCAAGAAAAAATATGAGACTTGGAGATTTTGCACCGACTACTGGGCCTCAAATACAGTCACCGTCAAGGATCGTTTTTCAATTCCAATGGTCGACGACATAACGGACGAGTTGTACGGTGCTACATTCTTCATCAAACTTAATTTAACATCCGGTTATCACCAAATAAGGGTCCATTCCATAGATACTCCAAAGACAACATTTAGAACTCACAACGGGCATTACGAATACCTCATAATGTCTTTCAGCCTTTGAAACGCTCCATACACCTTCCAAGCCATTATGAATATCATCTTCTGGCCACACTTAAGGAAATTCATCTTGGTTTTCTTTGATGATATTCTGGTGTATAGCCCTAATCGAGTTGCACATTTAGAGCATCTGCGCCGAACCTTCGAGATATTATCATAGCATAAGTTTTATGTCAAGCGAAAAAAGTGTGTTTTTGGGCAGCAAGAATTGGAATATTTAGGGCATATTATCACGCCACAAGGGATCAAGGTAGATCAAAGAAAAATTCAAGCTATGGTAGACTGGCTCAAACCAACACCTATTACTGAATTACGAGGATTCCTCGAGTTCACTGGATACTACTGGAAGTTTGTACTCAATTATGGAACATTGGCTAGACCCCTTTACTCAGCTACTAAAAAAAGAATAGTTCAAATGGACAGATGAAGCAGAAAACGCATTCACATGCCTTAAGCAGGCCATGACCTCTACCCTAACTTTGGCTCTCCCAAACTTTAATGAGCCTTTCACCATAGAAACAGATGCCTCAGAGGAAGGGATTGGGGTCATCCTCGCCCAGTAACGGAAGCCCATCGCCTATATGAACCGAGCCTTAGGAGTCACCAAACAAGCTTGGTCAACTTATGCTAAGGAGATGTTAGCCATAGTGGTCGCCATTCAAACTTGGAGACCATATCTATTGGGTCACAAATTCATCATTCAAACATATCACCAGAGTTTAAAACACCTACTGAATCCGTGTGTCACCACACCAGAGCAACAAAAACGGATATCCTTAGATACGATTATGAAATCACCTATAAACCAGGAAATAACAACAAAGCAGCGGATGCCCTGTCCAGGCAACACAAAGGGCCCTCCTTAGATGCTCTGTTTGCATGTGAAAAATCATATTTGGAATGATATCAAAGACACATCCGAAAACCACCCCTACATAAAGAGAATAGGTAAGTTGGTAGAAGAGAACCCGGTAGACCATATCAGTGGAGGAATAGGCTCTTACACTACGAAAACCATGTCATCATTCCCCCAAAATCTAAAGTCATCCAACAATTACTACAAGCATTTCATGATTCTCAATTGGGAGGGCATTCCAAAGTCTTAAGAACATACAAATGCTTGGCTCAGCAATTCTACTAGCTAGCTATGAGACAGGTAGTACAACGATACATGGCAGCGTGTGAGGTCTGCCAAAGAGCCAAAACTGAGACCTCGGCCCCAACCGAGTTGCTTCAACCGCTGCCTATACCATGTCAAGTTTGGGATGACATCTCTATGGATTTCATTGAAAGGTTACCAAGCTCCCAAGGGAAAGATACAGTTCTAGTAGTTGTAGACAGATTGAGTAAATCAACACACTTCCTAGCTTTGACACATCCTTACACTGCCAAAACCGTTGCCGACAGGTTCGTAGAAGGCATAGTCAAGCTCCATGGGATGCTAAGAACAATTGTAAGCGACCGAGATCCCATCTTTATCAATAATTTTTGGAACAAATTCTTCAAGATGTCAAGCACACAATTGAAAATGAGTTCAGCGTACTACCCTCAAACGGATGGGCAAATGAAAGTTGTAAATCGATGTCTTGAGTAGTACCTGAGATGCTTAGCTCACCAGCAGCCACGCAAGTGGTGTTCACTCCTTCCATGGGCAGAATTTTTGTATAATACCACACATCATTCATCCATTGGGATGACACCGTTCTAAACCCTTTATGGATGACCTCCTCTCAGCATTTCGTTCTACCAAAAGGGCATGACAGTAGTGGATCACATTGACCAGCATTTGACAAAACGGAATGAACTCCTCCAGCAGCTCAAAGCTAACCTACATGCAATAGATAACCGTATGCAACAAATCACAAACACCAAGAGACGCCATCTTGAGTTTTAAGAAAGAGATTGGGTCTTTTTGCGTCTCCAACCATACCGCCAGCAAACGATTTTTAAGAGGGCCCTACAGAAGTTGGCATGCCAGTATTACGGACCCTATCAGATTACTCAACGCATCAGCTCGGTAGCATACAAACTTAAACTTCCGGAAGGGCCCCGCATCCACCCCGTTTTTCACATCTCATTGCTTAAACCAAAGGTTAGAGATTTCCCCCTACCAGTTCAGGATCTGCCAACGACTACAAAAGACAAAAATATCATCCTTCAACTGGAAACCATACTAGACACACGCTGTGTAAAAAGAGGATCTAAACTGGTTGAAGAAAGCTTAGTAAAATGGAAAAAATTGCTAGCAGAAGAGGCCACTTAGCATATCACACAGAACCTGATGGAACAGTTTGCTTCGTTGAACCTTGAGGACAAAGTTCTTACCCAAGGAAGGGGCAATTATAAGCGCCAAAGATTGCTGAGACAGTCTCACCAAAACTCGAAATAAATGGATTAAATTATCCACGTGTTTCACCATATCAGCATAAACAAGCAAAAGGAAGGAGTCAGCATAGCAGAAACAATTAACCAGAAAATCTAGAGAAAAATCTGCTTAGTTAGTATTTTAGTCGTTGCTTAATTTTTGCGATTTTTTATTTTATTTTGCTTCAACGTGTAACATAGATATAGGATTTCAGTTAGCTTTTCATGTATTTAAGGGCAATTGCAGATGAACAAAAGACAAGTCTTTTTATCCCCAAGAAAAATCCCACAAGTGTTGTTTCTTACTTCAATTTGAAATAACTCTCTCTCTCTTTCTTTCTCTCTCTCTCTCTATCTCTCTCTCTCTCTCTCTCTCTCTCTCTCTCTTTTTCTCTCTTTCTCTGTCTCTGTCTCTCTCTATTGGAGTTGTGACTCTCTCTGATTGGAACCTATCAGTTACCACCATCAAGTTCCAGTACATAAAGTGCAAAAAGGGATAAGTAGGTGACCAACTAAGGTCCATTACATTTTCAACTTCTAAAGATTTCTTGTTAATAAGGCCAAAGGTCTCTGGCTCATAGATTGAGGTCATGTTTTTTTTGTTTTTTGTAGAATACTTGTTGATGGAAATCAAGACGTGAAGCATAATGAAGCACGTGTGCAAGGAGATGAACATAGTGCGAACACTAGGGTGAACACAAGTCATAGTGAGAACACAACTCAAAATGCACATAGGCCACATGGGACGAACATCATTATGCCAACTGAGTCACTCACTAGATCATGAGTCAAAAAACTCAAGCAAGTCTTTCAAGTTTATATTCAAGGATGGATCAGTGAAGAAGGAAGCCATGGTCCAAATTTGGAGAACCACGAAAGAAGTGGACCAAATTTACTAAATACATGGAAAAGCAGCCCATTAAGTTGTTGGGCCAAATTTCCAAGCTCAAACTCATGCAAAATAAAGCCCAATTAATTAATTAAATTATTTTTTTTCCTATGTCTAATGTGGGATCTTAAGCCACATAGGATTATATAGGAGTCATTAGGCTAGGTGGAAGTTGGTTTTCATGCAAGATTCATTAATCTACATGGATTAATTATTCATTTTCCTATTATGATTGAATTTTAACATTACATTAGATCTTATCCTTAGGATTAGATTAGATTTAAGGATTAGGATTATTTCCTATTTCTTTTAAGGATTGAGATTAGTGTCGCATTCCCTATATAAGACTCTCTTATGTGTATTTTTCTTCATTATGCTATTAAAAAATTATTTCCATCAAATGCTATCTTTTGCAATTTGTAAGGTTATTCAATCTTCTTATTGTATTAAGAATTGGTTTCATCTTATTAAGGTTTTCTGGAGGGATTTTAATCAAAATTTTTTTTCTTTCATCTCAATTACCTTAATGTCATTTGCAAGTTAATTGTGGGTTAAGTATAAATGATTTATTTAGATTTAAGTTTTAATACTAATTGTGTATATGTGGATTCGGATTGCATGTTAATCTTGAGTTCCGCATCACTTGTTCTCTTTTTTACCACCTCATCTAATGGAAAAATAAATCATGAACAAATGATCAAGAGAGAATGAGGAAAAAGCAGAAAGCAACTCGCGTAATTGCATAGGTAAAATACTTGAAAACAGATAAAGACACACCTGCAAGAGTCCCAGTTCTTAGAATCGCAACTCTGTCAGCACTTCCCCTAAAATCTCTCATAATTTTCCTCTTCTAATATTAAAGATATTTACCACGATTATCCACACCATCTAATGGAAAAATAAATCATGAACCAACGATCAGGAGACCATGGGGAAAAAGCATAAAGCGATTTGTGTAATTGAAGAGGTAAACTACCTGAAAACAGGTAAAGACACACCTACAAGACTCTCAGTTCTTAGGATCGCAACTTTGTCAGCACTTCCCCTAAGATCTCTCATAACCTTTCCTCTTCTAACATTAAAGATATTTATCATAATTTTCTGAAAATTAAGCACAACAACTTACATAAATACTCATATGAGATTAAGAAGAAAAACAGCTCATATTTGCATCTCAAGGATTACTCAGCTCACGAATGAGGTATATCATCAAGTGTTTCTAATTGGAGAAAAGTTAGTTATTTGTACTTATTAATTCCATGACAAACGAAATAGGAGAAATTAAGTCAATTTGCCGACTTAGAAATTTGGAAATAAACATCTAGACATTGTGGATGATGAAAAGCTTAGTTTCCCTTGGATTGCAGAAATTGGGTGTCACATTATTCGAAAAGCTAATAATTCCTGTTTCGACTTCCATGGAAACAACAGAGAACTAGGTATTGTTTCTGTCAGAAGTGCTGCAACAAAGGCATGGCCAACAGAAGTATAAATAAAAATCACCACAAAAAAAGAAAAAGAAAAACACATACATAAACTTCAGAGCCACATTAAAACATTTAAGCTTTCATTTTCAATCGAAAATAATGACAAAAAAACTAAACATCAAAGAGACAGCAATGGGGACGCTGTATTGTTTCCCTAATCTTATCTTCAGCTTCATTGAGCAATTATTTTAGGCAAAGATACTTAAAAATACCCCATTTTTCTCGCTTTGTTTTTTCCTATTGGCAACCACACAGACTAAGAATCATCAGTTCCCCCTTTTGTTATTTCCTGTTGTTACCTACTAATTTACCATTCCCTAATCTATAACAGAACCGACATACAAAATCCAAACGGAAAAAAAAAATCAACTAAAGAATCATAACTATAAGCAACTAGCAAAGAGAGCTTAGGGGCATCGGATCCATCTCCAACTTTTTCCAGGTAACCAAACTGAAGAATGATAATTTACCTAATGATGCCGAAATCGTAATGCACGTGGGATACATCGATTCCCAGCCATGGCGCTGCCACCTATATCTCATTGATCAACATCACGTCCGCCATGTTTTCAACTCTCTCTTTCAGATTCTCTGTGTCCGTATATATGTGTATATATATAGATACAGAGAGAGAAAGAGAGGGAGAGAAACCAACCAAAACTTACAGAGAGAAAGCCGGAGGATAATGAAAACAGTTGAAGCTTCAGGAAGCTGGATTTAGAGCGGGAAGAGCGAGCAGAGAGCGCTTGTGCTTGGAAGAACCTGTTTCTTTTTATTTTAAAAACAGCGAAAAAGAAAATTAGGACAGTAAAAATATTCTTTTAAGTTACAAAAAAATATGAAATACATAAATAATTTTTTTATATTATCATATTTGCTAAACAAAAATTCTGTGATTTAAAATAATACAAATCATTATAATATTTTTAATTAACAATAAAATTATTATTATTAATTTAATTAAATAATAAAAATTATTAAATTACCTAATAGAAAATCTCTCCCCGGAAAAGCTTTTGTCGGGGCGGGCTTGGATTGGAGCACTCAAACAATGGTTTAAGGGAGCAAAAGAAAAGAAAGGGACCACGTGGAACATTTTCTTCCTTACACCTTACACGCCATAGCTCTTCAAATTTTAATTCGCACCTAAACCAGATAAACCAAAAATGGCTGCTTCCCTGCTTTCTTCTGCAACTCTCGCGTCAGCCTACAGTTGTTTCACTCAAGCAAAATCTGACCTTCATGCTGCTTCATGGCCCAATTCCACGCTTTTTTCATCTAAATTAGCCTTTTCCCTACATGGGTTCTCTCTGAAATCATCTTATGTTTCTGGGTTTCTCTTGAAATCCCGATCGTTTGGTGTTAATGCAAGAGCGGCTGCAGAGAAGACTATTCATGACTTCACTGTTAAGGTAAAGTTTTTCTGGCGATTAATTTTTATCATCTCTCTATCAATATACGGTATTGCTTGTGTGCTTCAATAGGTTTTGTGCATGTTTCGGTAGTTATTGTTCTTAAATGTAATGAATAAAAGGGGAAAGAACGTTAACTTTGCTGCTTAGCAGTTCAGAAGCCTGAGTTGTGAGTATTGTGTTGCCTAAGCTCTTTGAAGGTGTATGACTGTTAGATATTGAAAATTCAACGAGAAGCGCGCGTGCGTATGGAAGTATTTAATTTTTTTCAATTATATAAGTGGGTTTTTCTTTTGCAGGATATTGATGGGAAGGATGTTTCTCTAAGCAAGTTCAAGGGCAAAATTCTCTTGATTGTCAATGTTGCTTCAAAATGGTAATCCTTTTTCCTTCGGATGATCTTTTTCTTTTTTACTTTTAAGAATTTTTTATTTCTATTTTATTCTTTGATCTTGGAGTTCAGTTACTTGATAACTAGGATTGGATTATAATTTATTCATAGTAAAACCAATTTCACTCTTTGCTGTTGAATAACTTGTCTTTAGAAGTTGTAGGCAATTCTTAGTCTAAATTTTGGTAGACATAGATGGAACATCATTTGTTCTTCTCTTGGTTTCCTTGGTGGCAGAAATTTAACCTGTGAGTTTAAAATTTGGGATGGAATTCCTATTATCAAATAGACTATGGTGGTTTTAGAAAGTTGAAGACAGGTAAATTGTGCTTTTATAATGCATATTAAGACGGGTATAAAATTTAGATATAAGAATTGATTGGGAGTTGATCCAAACACAGCAAATAAAAGATTCTTGTGGAATTCCTTAAAAAAATGAATACCTCAATCATGAATGGATGAAATTCAATTGAAAAAGTTGATAGGTTCTCAATTCTTTTGTTTCAATTGCAAATTTCATTCTTTTGGAGTTGAATTTTCAAGTTTTAATTGTTGATTGAGTATATATTTACAAATGAACTTTCTAAATAGTTTGTTTGTTCTAAACATATCCACAACATTAAATTTACAGTGATGAGTTTCTATTTTTGTTTTACTAGTGAAGAATCAGAGGTCATTTAAGCTCTGTTCGGGATAAATTAACTATTTTTGCAAAATTTGTTTGAAAATTCATATTTACTTCAAATGTAGCCAAATGAATTTCCCCTCATTTTCTAACTGTAAGTCTGTACTGTCAAATAAATTTTAATGATTAATTTTTTGTTCCAAATGTATCCTTAGCTTGAATTAGATATGGTTAGAATATTTTTTTCTATCTTTATCTAATTTCTATTAATCTCTATATTCTTATTCTGTGGAAATGCTAAACTAGCTCTGTTGTGGCTTATTTTATATTTAGAAATGGCAGCAGAGCATGTTCAGAGCAAGGGGTACCTTACCCGTTCCTGTCCCCATTAGCCTCACAACCCCCCATCCCCATCTTCGATTCCTGTCGTGGACTTGTTCCTTTTTCTCATGTCCGACCCTGCAGGAAAACAGGGAATCCCCATTTTCCTTTAGGGAGTCTTATTCTTATTATTTGTTCATATAAATCGATCTCAATTATAAGTAGACCTATTTTTTAGATATAATGCAACAAAATCATTTAAAAAAAATTATTAATCCGACATATTTAATGCAAATAAAAAATAAATGTTCAAGATTGTTCAATACAGTATAAATGCTATATACAAAGAATGTCAAAAAAAATATTTATTTATATAAATCGCGTAGTCAAGGATAGGCAAGATGGGGACCCCTTTTCCTGTCCTCGACTTGAGCACTTGAACAGTAAAATAAGACAGGAAATTGTCTTTATCCTCATTTATTTGGGGTTAAACAAAGCGTTGACCCTGTCCCTATAAAAATTCCTGCCGGATCACACCGGGTCAAGATGAGAGTGTCATTCCTATTTTTATTTCTAATGGAGATCTAATCGAGTGGTTTTGGTTCTTATCTCAGTGGCTTGACAACAACAAATTACTCAGAGCTAACTCACCTATATGAAAAGTACAAAACTCAAGGTGAGCTGATTTTGAGCTTTGTCTTTCATTTCATATCATTTTGTAGTTCATCTGGGTTCAATTCATTTTATATTTTTTTACCACTTAATTGTAGAACTTATATGAATAATCCTAGTCATCGAATTATAAATGAATATAAACTGAACTAAACAAGCAATGGTTGTCCGGATCAAATAAGTTCCTAACATTTCCAACCTCTCTGAATAAGGTTGTTAGTTGTTTATACACTAGTCTGAATGAGCTATGCCATCTGGTTACAGTTTCCAGTTTTAATGATCTAGTCATTAGCTTTTTCATGTCATTTTCAAATATAAGCATCTGATTTCATTTGTTAAAGTATACATTTTGGTATTTTTTTGTGTTCTACTTCATGTGCCTGTATTCCAACTTTGATTCTTGAAAGGCATATCTAGTAACCTCACATGTTTAGATGTCTGTATAATAGATAATATTTCAGAAATTTGAAGCCTAGAAAGAAGTTTATTTGTCTATTTAAATTGACATCAGTAATTGATTATGTCGCTTCTGATGCAGGATTCGAGATTCTAGCTTTCCCTTGCAATCAATTTGGAGGGCAAGAGCCTGGATCAAATCCTGAGATCAAACAGTTTGCCTGTACAAGATTTAAAGCAGAATTTCCAATTTTCGATAAGGTGCCGTACCTGCTTACTTCTGTTTCTAACAAACACAACTGAGAGTAATCAAGTACTAAAATTTTGTGCCAAACAGGTTGATGTTAATGGACCCAATACAGCTCCAATTTACCAGTTTCTGAAGTCAAGTGCTGGGGGATTTTTTGGTGATCTGATCAAATGGAATTTTGAGAAGTTCCTAGTGAACAAGAATGGCAAAGTTGTGGAGAGATATCCACCAACAACATCACCTTTCCAAATTGAGGTACAGGTCTTTATCTATTTCAGCATCCCTTTTACTTTGAAGTTGTTCACTAGAAAGGAAATTTTCAGTTGCTTAACTAATAAGGTATGAGAAAGTACTCCTAATGCTTTGAAGGCCTTCTGGGTTACACTTCTATCATATATTTAATTAAGTATGAACAATTATGAACATTTTCCTGCTCAGAAATAGTGGAGATGTAAACATTTGCATGTTCAGGAATGATGAGAGGTGTAGATCTGCCTGATAGTTCTGCTGTTGTAGATAACCTGATCTCAAACACTTCTTCATTTTCTTGAATAAGTTGCCTTTGTTAGAATTCCTAGTGGTTCATGACAGTCTCATAATTCTTTAGTTCATTTATAATGAAATTTACCATCCAATTCTAAACAGACTGCTTATGAGATAGCTTAAGCACCAACTAGTAGGAGATAGGTCAAGGTCGCTCCAACAGCTTGACAAGCGTGATGAATATAAAGCAATAAATTTGAGCTCTCTTATGTTGTCTTAAACTTTCAGATAATTGATTGTCATAAAAAGAATTGTGTATTAGTCATTTAACATGGTATCAAAGCAGAGATAATAAATTCAAACTTTTTTCTCTCCTTCCCAAATTATTGTTCACCATTTGCCCTCCAAGACTCACCCTTGACTCTTCTGTGCCTTCCTTTGCTGACATGAACAACATATTGGAATGAAATATAAAGTAATATGTCAAAGTTATTTTCTATTGGTCATCAAATTCTATTATTCTCAAAGGCATTGAATTTCATTACACTCTGAGTTGCCCGTCTGCATACTTCGAACATATAGCTGTGCATATGTGCTGGGAGAGTTAGGCTAGTAACAGTTCAGCTACCTAATTCTATATATGGAGTCAAATGGCACTAACTGTGGCTAGTGATAATCCAGACTCCATTTACCAGATTTTATTAATTAAATTGCAAGAAAATAACTTTGCAAGCTTTATTACTTTTCCATTTTTTTGTTCAAAGGATTAGGTTTGATCATACACTGTCGATACTAAACTAACTAAAAATACTTATATTCTTTGATCCACAATCCAGATGCATATATTTCCTTTTAAATCAAAGCAATTTTATAAGATGAAGGTCTTTTACTATGTTTTGGATTTCTCAATTCAATCTTTTCTGTCTTACAGAGGGACATTCAAAAGCTTCTAGCAGCATGATGATGCTTGGCAGGAAAGTTAGGCAGCATGTTTACATAGAAATGTAAGAAATAGATGTATACTTTTATACTTAAAAACACGATGATGCATCATACTAATCTTCTCTCCTGTAATAGATGATTCAAGGGTTTTACTTCTGGTTGGATACAACATTCAAATTTCAAAAGGGTGAATTTTATATACAAATTTGTGATATATTGACCATCTTCCTGTGGGATCTTTCTTTTTTAGATTTTTAGGGAACTTTTCATGCAGTGCAGAGTATGCAGTCTTCCTCTGGTTAGATTAAAGAATTTCATGAACATACTCTTAGAAATCTGCGGTTCCAATGTGTGTTGATGCAAAGTTGATACATATTTTACTAATTTGCCCTTCTACCTACCATCTGATGTAAAATATGTATCTTAATTATTTTCTGCCTGAATTTAGATTTCCCTGTTATTTAGGGAGAAGGGTATATCTGTCTCAATCTTGTGCATAGTGAAATTAAGTTTTCAAGTGATTTTGAGAGTGTACTCCTTTAGATTGACTCGGTGTACCTAAAGATGTATTCTTGAAGAACTATTATACAGTGCAGCAGTTACAGAGACTAGAGGATGGTTAATCCGTGTGGCAATGTACTTTGAATCTTTTGAAGATAACCATAAAAATTTTGACTTGTAAACATTACCAACGTAAGTACATTAAAATAGAGCAAATTACTAAAGCATTACTCAATTTTATGTTGACATACGCAAAATAATTTCTTTTTGTAATCATACAAAGACATCACTATCTTATTTATAATTTTACATAAATTTACCATTAAAAAGAATATATAAAATCACATAAAAAGAAGAAAGTACTGCTAATGAGAATTTCTAAGTTTACTTGTTTATTGAAATATTTTTTCTATCTCCTCAAAAAAAAAAATTATGATGTGGAGTGGAGCGTTACTCCACGGAGCGAAAACACTTCGATCTCAAATTCATTATATTTAGCAACTTAAAACTTAATTATTTAAGATAAATCCTCTTTATTGGGATTATAGCCGACTAAGAGAAAAAGACGTTACGGACTTATTCGATAAATCAATCTTGATTCCTTCCTCAACGAAACAGTTTGAACTCTTAATTTGAGACATTTGAGACTTAAAAATAAATTAGTTATATAAGCAAAAGTTTCTTTATTGATATTTTCAATTATGTGTTTACAACCTACGGGTAAAGATTTTATAAAAGATATTACTGAAATAATTATAAATAATTACAAAGGTGTAAAATTTAATAAAATAATTAAAAGATAAAAGTTTTTTCAATCTCTAATTTAAATTAATAATTAAAGAAATAAATTTACAATAAAATAATAATAAACTAAATTGATAAAATAATGTAAATTTTATCTCATGTGAATTTTGAATAAAAACACATGGAAAATACACAAAAAGGGATAAGATTTTTGAAAAAGTTGCTGCAAAATTAAGCCACACATGCGGCATGTGCGACTGGTATGCCCACATGCGTGTCTGACAGCGTGCGGACTTGCATAAGGGTGTGCGGCCCAACCGCGTGCATAAGATCTTCATGTGTGTGTTATATGGGCGCCTGCCTTATGTGCGCACATTTGCCCTGTGTGTGCACGTTGGGCCCCTCAAACAAGCGTGCAACATCTGAGCATGAGGCCCGCTTCTGCGTGCACGCGATAGGATGTTTACGTGTGCTAGCCTCTTGCACAAACGTGACAAGGTACCTCGCACCTACGTGGCCTTCCTCACACCCGACCTGTTTCTTACCTGCGACTTAAAATCCTCCAGGCATGGACTCTTCTGGTGGTGCTGATACCTGTTCCTTTATGCGGGCTAACTATCGTACATGTACCTGATAGGTACCCAAATCCAGACGAGGGATGGGTATTCTCTTTGATCTGGGATTTTCAGGCCCAAACTCTCTTTGGTGGTGACACTCAATATCTTCCTTGCTTTGGGTACTCGTTGTTCAAGTTTAGCCACTAATTCTAGCCTTGGGCATAGCTCATTTGGGGTTCATCCTATCCTCTTCCGCAATTGGCTCCATCCCTCAAAGATATGAGGGTGTCGTTTTTCTTTTATCACATCAAATTGTCTCTCCTCTATTCTCTATTTTTCCTTTTATTTCCATGTTGTATCATCTCTTTCTCTCTCTTCTTTCTACGATTTTATACATGATGAGGATCATAATACTTTTGTCTTGTAGTTAATATTGATTAAAATTTAAAATGGCAAATACAATTTTTTTGAATAAATTTAGAAACAACATCAAATTTATTTTTAAATTCATACTTAATTTAAAAAGTACAAATTATATTAACATGACTCAATAAATAAAAAATTGAATGGATATGAAACTTTATGTCAATGGAACATAATAGAGCTTCAATTAATTTCATATGAGATTTATAATAATTCAATTTTTATCATTTTAAGTAAAGTTATTATTAAAGAATTTTCATGCATCAAGGAATATTCAAAGAAATATTAAAGCTATCAGCAACAATATCAACAAGCACAAAACATATTTGTCAACCATATTACCAGCTCACAATTTTACAAACTGTTACAACAATTTTTTTGTTTGTCTGTAAATATTTGTTATATACTTGAAAGGTCAGGATTGATTCATTTCTTCTATAAATAAATCATCTCATTTCAGCAATATTTAAGTTGAGAAATATTCAAAATCACAAAGGCATATTTTGTAAAAGTTTCTAATTTTAGTGAATCAAAATAATGGAGGAAATATCACAACAATGAACACAATCAATATGAGAGGAAAACCAATGGGATATAGTATGGTTAAGTTGAAATATAATAATTTCTTACTTTGGAAAAACATGGTGTTACCAGTTATTTGAGGAAATAAACTTGAACGATACCTCACTAGAGCAAAGATAATACCACCAGAGTTCACACAAGTTGTTGTTTAAAGAATAGACGAAGTTTAGCTAACAACAAACCCAGAATACAAGGAATAGTATGTCTAGGATCAAATGCTTCTTAGATGGATCTTATGAATTAATGGGGCAATATACATATTGAAAGTTATGGAATGTCATCAATGACCTATTTGGAATCAAAACAAGGTCAAACATAGTATTTTATGAAAGAGAATTTGCTAAGATACAAAAGAGAAGCTTGAAGATGGAAGATTACCTCAAAGCCATAAAAAGTTTGGCAGATAATCTTGCTCTTACTAGTCATCTCGTATCAGTTGATGATCTAGTCACTTAAATATTAGTTGGACTTGATTCTTAAGATTATAACTCTCTAATGTGCCAAATCACTATAAAGGAAACAATTAGTTGGATATAATTCCAGTCGAAACTATTAAGCTATAAAGAACATTAAAGCAGCTAAACACTAGTATGACTACTTTGAATCTTGGACAACTTGCTGTCAATTATGTCAGAAATACAAACTTCAACAACAGAAACAACAATCAGTATTTTCCAAGAGGAAGAATAACAAACGATAGCAATAGACGTAGAGGATATAGAGGAAGAGGAAATCTATTTGGAGGAGGCAACAAACCTAAGTGCTAGGTGTGCGGAAAGATAGGTCACACTATTTTTGTGTGCTACTATCTATTTGACAAAAGCTATATGGGTGTTCTACCTTAGACAGGCCATATAAATCAAAATTCAAATTTTGTAACAACAACAGACAATATAGAAGACACAGCCTGGTATTTTGACAGGGAACTAGCAATTATGTTACAAATGANCAGCCAAAACAAGAATATACTGGTAAAGAATGTTTGATAGTGGGAAACGATAGAAGTTAAATATTTATTATATTGGTCTAGTTACACTACCTGCTACAAATGGAAAATTTTGTTATTAAATGATACCTTGCATGTGCCTGATATTGAAAAGTTCTTGGTGAGCATATCAAAACTAATAACTTCAAATAACGTTGATGTTGTTTTTTATTCTTTTGGTTGTGCTGTGAAGGACAAAGTTTCTGGCAAAACTCTACTACGGAGGAAGCATCAACAAGGCCTCCATCAGATTAAGACAAGTTATTAGTCCTAAGTAAATTCAATATCAAGAAACTATCAAGTTTTTCTTTCCAATAACAAAAATACGTATGAAAACTCTAGGAGTCTAGAAACTTAGCATAGGAGGTTAGGTCATCCAGTTTTCAAAACACTTGTAAAAATTCTTGAGTCTTGTAATAAATCTTATGTTAATGAAAAACATTTCTTCTATGATTCCTATCAACTTAAAAAGTCTCATTCTCTTTCCTTTACCATATCATCTTCACATGCATCATAACCCCTGGAGCTAATCGACACTGACATATAGGGACCTGCACCCATCACTTCCATGCTAGGATATAAATACTATATACTATTTTTATATGATCATAGTAGATTCACATGGTTATACCCTATGAAACACAAATATGAAACCATTAAGATCTTCATACAGTTTGAAACCATGATAAAGAATCAACTTGATAAAAAGATCAAGTGTGTGCAATCAGACATGGGTGGAGAATATATAAGTCTTGCAAATTACTTGCAACAACATGGAATTAGGTCTCAATATGCTTGTCCCTACACTTCTGCCTAAAATGGAAGAGTAAAGAAAAATTTTAGCATATTATAGAGACAAGATTTACCCTATTAGACCAATCAAATGTCCCTCTATAATACTGATATGAAGTTTTTTAGACTTCAGTTTACATAATAAACATGTTACTTACACCTGTGATCGATAATAAATGCTCGATTTAAAAGTTATTTCATAAAAAACCAAATTACAAGGTCTTGGAAATTTTTGGATGTGCATGTTACCTGTGTATAAGACCTTACCAAAACTAAAAGTTTCAATTCCATTCAGTGAAATGTGTGTTCCTGGGGTATAGTCATACGTATAAAGGTTTCGAGTGTCTTAGCTCCACATGAAGGATATACATCTCAAGAAATATAGTGTTCAATGAACAAGAATTTCCTTTCAAAATGGCTTTATAAATACCAAGATACCATAAACACAAACTATGATTATCGTACCCATTTGGTTCACTAAATCTCAGACAAAAAATATAGTCTCGTTTGATGCAGGTTAGCAAGGCACTTTAACTCCGGTAGAACAAGCTCGCAATACTGAGTATAGAACTCCATTTCTGGAATGTCAAACTACAAGATTGTCATTTGAAGGGGGATTTGTCTCTCCTTATAACTTAGAATTTACATAAGCTTCTGGTTCTAACATTGAAGTTGCAGAACACTACAATGAACAAGAATATAATATCATACTTCAATTAATTGAAGAATAACAAAATGAATCTGAATTAAATGAAGCTAACTCAAATCAATAACACGTAGAAGAAAGATACAAAATGATAACAAGGTCCAAAGTAGGAATTGTCAAACCAAAACAGAACCCTGTAGATTTTCAACTATATATTGCAGAAAACTTAAT
>NW_019014544.1:336900-375555 GCF_000150535.2 Carica papaya
AATAACCCCATAGGTAATTCCCTTGAATACCTTATAGTTTTTTGACCATACTCACAAGGTATAGTCGCAAGGGACATATAGTAAAAAGGGTAAATTACTCAGTATACTTTTGATAAGCGTAAGTCTCCACACTTAAGAAAGTAGTGTTCTTTTTCACCCTGCTAATCGCTGCTCAAATCTATTTACCACCGGGTCTTACGTCCTCACCTCTTTAAAATTAGCCTCGAAAAGAAGTCTCAAATACTTTATTGGCAACTTGACTACCTTGCAGCCGATGACCCTTGCCAAACTATGAGATTCCCTCTCATCTCCCAATCTCACCAACTTAGATTTGACAATATTAGTGCTAAGTCCTAAAACCATCTGGAAACCCATCGACACGCACACACACCTCTGAGATTGAGCATAGGTCTGTTATGTGGCTCATAGAGTATCATAGCATCATCTACAAAAATAAATAGGTAACCTCCTTAGCGTGTTCCCTTACACCCACTTTAAGACGTCTAAATAAATCTATTTCTCTGGCTCTTATTTAGCATTTTATTCAGTACTTCCGTTGCCACAATGGAAAGCATCAGTGATAAATGATCACCCTGTCTGAGTCCCCTAGATGCCTGAAAGAAAGATGATGGACCTCCATTAACTATTATTGCAAAGGGCATGGTGGTGATGCTAGACTTTATCCATATGTGCTAGTTGTCCCAAATTATGTCTTTGTTAGTATATAATCTACAAAATTCCAATTTACATGATCATATGCTTTCTTCATATCAAGCTTACATAACATCCTTCTTTCCATGCACCAACTCATCCACAACCTCATTTGCTATTAGAACAACATCTAGAATTTGTCTGCCTTCAACAAAAACATGTTGGCATTTGCTGATCACTTTATGCATGATCTTGGCTATTCTCCTAGTCAGGACTAGGCAATGAGCTTGTAAACGCTTCCAACTTAGCTTATCGACCTAAAGTCCTTGATGTTATGTGCCCCTCCAACTTTAGCAATGAGCACAAGGAAAGGAGTTAAGGAATTTAATGAAAGACCAAGATTCATGCAACTCCTTGAAAAGTTAAAGGATATCCTTCTTTATGATGTGCCAAAACTCCTGAAGGAAATCCATATTAAAACCTTTTGTGCCTGATATCTTGTCTCTTTTGCACAACACAAGACTTTCAAGAATCTCTTCTTTTGAGAATTTTCTTTCCAAAGCTAGCTTGCTTGACTCATCCAGCGTCCTGAAATTGATGTAATCTAGTTTGGGTCTCCATCCATGCTCTTCATGGTATAATCTTTTGAAATAATCTCGACTCTCCTTCTTCAGTTGCTCATTCCCTTCCACTATCCTATCTCCTATTTTCATTATCTCGACATAATTGTTTCTCTTATTATGATTGATTGTATAATGAAAGTAGTGTGTGTTTCGGTCCCTCTTCTCAATCAATCAGGTTCTAGATTTTCATCTCCAAGAAGGCTCCTCCATTTGGATTCTGATAACTAGATCAAGCTTTAGAGACTCCCTACAAGTGTGATTAACATTTGACAAACACTCATCCTCCTCCCTTCTGTTAAAGGCCTCCATCTCCTCAAACAGCAGTATAGTGTGCAAGTTATACCTCTTCTCTTCCTCCTTGCTCTGCTTCTTAATCTAAGTTTTTCATGTACTTTAATTTTTGCACGACTTTGAAACTTGCCTTACCTTCTATACTTGTAGCATCTCACCAATTCCAAACCTTGTCTGAGCCATTGTGTTATGATTCTGGAACCAGGATTTTGTTACTGGGCGGTTAACAATAAAGTCCTTTTCAAATAAAGGGTTAACACCCTTGTTCTTATTGCAAGAGCGACATATTTTGTGAAAATAGATTACAACTCATTAAAGGGAGCTGTTACCTTTGATCTCGTTAGAAAGAGCTCCAATCTCGTTGTTTAAAATAATATTCTGACGTCTTTTTATTAATAACAAACGTACCATTTTATATAAAAGTTACAATTCTTATTTAGAAATCTTAATTAATTAGGAATATAAATTTAATTAGAAATATTTTATTAAAATATTGAAAATCTTATACTATTTAGGAATCCAATAGTAATGAGAAATTACATATTATTTAAGAATATAATATTAATTAGAATTTTCAATTATTTAGAAACTTAATACTAATTAAAATTCCATGTTTAATAGAACTTCAACCTCCTATTTAGTTCTTGTCTTGTCTTCCATATTTATGTCTTACAAATGCATTCATAACATCACTTCCCTCGTGGTTTTCAAGCTTGAAGTGTGAATATAGCTGACTCATTAGTATTTTCTTGTTGTCCAGTATCGCATCCAATCCCTAGGCAAAATAGTTTTTTTACATTGGTGACCCGAAACTAATAACTCATTGCAGTTATAACACAAGCCCTTTAATTTTATTTTTTTGTTCTCTGCTCTTGTTAGTTTCTTTATAACTGGAGAAGAAGCGTTACTAGATTGTGTCATGATGTTGTTACCATGTAGAATCGGTGTTTTCTGAACTAAATTATTAGACTTTGTTATAGATTGAGAAGAGTCACTATAATTGTGTTTGTTCATAACTCACAATGTTATTTTCTTTCAAAAGTTCTGGTCATGCTCATTGCGTGCATAAGAGTGGTGGATGATTGAATCTCGACCTCTAAATGGAGAGAATCGATCAATCTTGCTGTGAAAAAATTGACTTGCTGATCACGGTGTATCGTAGAGGTTTGTGTCAACAACCTTTGAAATTGTCGTTTATACTCCTCAACTGAATCCGTTTGCTTAAGGTTGACCAATTTGCCTAATGGGTTGCTTTGCAAGGGCGATCCAAAACGCAGGGTGCAATACTCCACGAATGTTTCTCACACCATGTTCGGCTCTTCCTGTTTTAGTTTATAGTACCAAAGTTAGACTTCTCCTAACATGTGAAAAGCTGCTAAATTAACCTTGTCGGAGGCGGCGATCCGCTGATTAGCAAAAAATTGCTTGCATTGATGGAATCATATTATAAGATCTTCTATTTCGTCGTAGGTAAGAAAGTCCAGCTTGGTGTAGCATGTGATAATTCCTTTGTTTCTTAGCTCTGTGTTTGTAGTGCGCAATTCTAGCTGGTTGTCAATATGATTGGATTGGATTGGATTGTATTGCTATTGTCGGGTTTTGTTTCGCCCTCAAATCTTTGCCGTGCGACTGGGTGGCTATCTGAAGAAGAGTTTCCATTTGCTGAGACAATTGTCGTAGTTTAGCACCCATTCGGGCCTCTGATTCACCTACCAGAATTTTCAATTTCTCATGCAATCTTTGCTCGCCCATGATGTTTGGATCTGATATCAATTTGTTATGATTGCGGGATCGGAATCTTGTCACTGGACAGTTAACAATAAAGTTATCTTCTAACAAATGGTTAACATCCTTGTTCTTATTGCGAGAACGAATTATTTTGTGAAAATAGATTGCAGCTTATCAAAGAGAGCTGTTCCCTTGGATTTTGTTAGAGAGAGTTCCAATCTCGTTGTTTAAAATAATATTCTAATTTCTTTTTATTAATAAAAGCCATACTCCTTTATATAAATGTTATAATTTTTATTTAAAAATCTTAATTTAATTAGAAATCTAAATGTAATTAGGAATAGTTTACTAAAATATTGAAAATCCTATACCATTTAGGAATCCAATACGAATGGAAAATTATATATTATTTAGAAATATAATACTAATTAGAATTTTCTACTATTTAGAAATCAAATACTAATTAGAATTCCATGTTTAATTGAACTTCAACATCCTATTCAGTTCTTGTCTTGCCTTCCATTTTTTTGCCCTACAAATGCGTCCATAACACATTGATTTTCGGCAACTTATATTCAAATTTGAACGGACATGGGCTCCACTTGGTCCCATCTGATACAGACAAATAAAATAATGATCTGAAATGTGATCCTTTGCATGCATTTTTTGCACAAATTTGAGACTTGTACCTTACAAGAAACCGAGACAAAAATCTATCAATTAAGGAGCACGTCAAATTGCTCCTCTGGTTGGACCATGTTCATTTACCACCCAACAACAAGAAGTTCTTCCAACTCCAGCTTGTCCGTAGTATCCTTGAAGTCATTAGCGGAGCTATGTGCTCCCTAGATCTCTCATTTCTATGTAGCACCATATTGAAGTCACATCCTGTCACCTAAGACCACTCGCACTTGCGTTTACAATCTTCCAGGTCTTTTTATAAGATTGTTCTCTCCCTCCCTCCCCTCTATTATGAAACCCTTGTGAAAATCCAACTCGGTCCACTTTTACGATCTTTAAGAAGGCAAGAAATGATACACTCTCCCAACAGGGTTTCCGCACAATCTGTAAACCCATTCTTCCATAACAAGAGAATGCCCCTAAAATTACCACTTGATGGTAATTCCTTCCAGCCAACATCCTGGATCTTCTACAGGATTCGGATGGTATCCGCATCCTTAGTCTCCATCTTCATTTCCTGCAAACAGATAACATCGGGATTTCATTTGCTCATACATCCACTGGTTACCTGTCTCTTATTATAGTCATTTTGTTCCTTGCAAATTACAAGAGATAATACGGCCAAACATCTTTTAATTAGCACTTCATCCCCCTTCACTCCTCCTGTTCCCCTTTCTTGGAACATCATAATTGACCGTGATCTGCAGTCTCCTTAACTCTCTAGACCCCTCAACCCCCCAGTTTTGACCATGATCTGTAGTCTGTAGTATTATTGATAAACTAAGTTGCTTGGATTTACGTGCAAGTTCTGATGTAAGTTAGTGTCAGACTAGATGATTTTTACAGTGAAAAATATAGGGACTCAGGCAATAAGAATACAGAAATTGGTATTGTGTACTTAGATTTCTTTGATAATAGAACTAATGTAAGGGTATAAGAAGCTAAGACATTGTTACCTAATAAAATAAATTTTTTGGTACAAAATAGATATTGGTTTCAAGTGAAAATAAGAAAAGAGGATATTAATTAGTAATATATATCTCATTAAGTATTTATCATGCACAAATTTTCGAGGTTTATAGAAGAACAATTTTTTTTTTTTGGAGAGGAAAAACAAAATAAGGTTAACGGCCACCGAAAGGATGCAACTCGTATACAAAATTACAAAGAGAAAAGATAAAAAAGATTGATAATATTTGTGTCATCCACCAAAGAGTTCTCTGGAAGAGTTCTAAATTAATGATATTTGATAGATGCAAAAGAGACAGAAGAGTTAATTCCTACCTTTCCAAAATGACTCAGAAGATAGAAAGAAGAATTAGAAAGAAACTTTTCCTAATGCTTAGGGGAATGGACGCCACTTCATGCCCATCGTTCATCTTTGATTGAGGCGGTAACCACCCAAGAAAGGTTGAGGAGGCTGAGAGTTGATTTCCATAACGCATTGGTTCATCAAGATTTTACTGCTCTTTATTCTGTCAGGAGTTAAAATCTGCCCCTAGCAACCTCCCACGAGAAAAAAAAAAAAAGCAATCATGGGAGTGGCCATGTTTTTCAAATGTGTATCTATGAGAAATTGTAAATATGAGCATTGGGCACTTATTGATGTAAGATGTCATAACTGTCAAAATGCCATCTTTTGTGGGCTTTCACACTGGTCCATCAGCCCGATCAGGTTGAACAGGAGGAGGAACATTAAGGTGATCCTTTAATAAAAGAAGAAATATTATTAGAGGAGAAGAGGAAGAAGTTACAGGACTAAGGCATCCACCAATAAAAAGAAGAAGAGAATACAATATTTTTATCTCAAAAAGAGAATGAGAATACAATATAAATAAAATAGTAACTTGAACGAAAACAGTTCCAAGTCAACTCAAAATCCAATTCAAATTGGATGTCTTTGTGATTTATTCATTGGCATGTGAGAATAAAAAATCCATTATTTTAAAATTGAATAGATGAATGTGTTAATTTGTTTATGCATCAAAAGCATAATTTATGATTAGTCTTTACATATCGAATGATCAAGTTCTACAGATGTTAGTAGAATAAGTTTGACTTGAACGCAATGATATCTTATTAACTTCTCTTAAAATAAGCACTCAAACCGAAAACCAATGCAAATGTCAAATAACGGATGCCAAAGTCTCAAAGTGACGCTTAGAATTCCAAGATCCAGTATTTCCATTTTTGTGCTCCTTTCAACTTCTAACCTAAGAGTTTTTGTTATTGCCTTTATATTATCATATATTATAATAACATTTTGGATCATCAAGTGTTTGACATGCAATGTTGAATGCATATCACATACTTATACCAACTTGTACTGTATCTAATGTTTATATGACACTACAATCAAAGAGTCTGAGCAACGAGATGGTAAAATACTCCTAGAGCATCAGTTTACACATTTCGGTTTCATAGCGCATGCTTATATGCAGTTCTATTTAGTTTTCATTGATAATCTCCACTCTCAGTTCTTTTGATTCTCTGATGTTTTTCCCTTTGTTGGACAATGTCAATACTTTTTATCCTCTCTAGTAAATTTTAGTTGTAAGAAAGCATGTCCATAATACATGGATGGCACCATTCTTTTGTTAAGTCTATTTTCTTAGGATTTAGATTTTTTTAGTCCCAAAAATAAAATCGAGTGACATTTCTTACTATAAAAAGGTTAAAAATCAATTTCTTTCTGACCTTGACTTTATACAAACATCTAAAAAACTTATTTAAAAAAAAAAAACATCTAAAGAACTAGATCAAGCATTAGCATGGAGTCTATCCTACAGAAACTGTGCTTTGATTTTTAATAAATATGCTCAAACTATTAGACGCAGACACGATTTCTGGTGTGGAAGTTTATTGCACATTATTTATGCAGGTATGTCCCATCTTTTATTCCACCTCCACTGCTATCCAAGGGAAAAGAATCTGAGAAGAAGGTCAGATTGAAGTCATGATACCTTTTGTTTGTTATTGGCGCAAGTGAGTTTTATGATCCTGTACTGTGTGTTTTATTTCTCAGTTTCTGTTCTTGCTGTTTAGAAGGAGGAGGAAAGGCCAAAGGAAAAAGAAAAGGGGAAGTCTCGAAACATAGATCATTTTATGGAGGAATTGAAGCATGAGCAGGAGATGAGGGAGAGAAGAAATCAAGAACGTGAACATTGGCGTGAAGGGCGTCATTGTGAAAGTTCTGCCGTAAGTTCATCCCATACTTCAAGACTTGTGCTTTCACATTCTTTCTAATATTTCGAATATTCATTATATAGTCATGAAATCTCTATTCTTACTGCCCATCTTGAATATTTGCATTACCCTTTACTGAAGTTGTTCTTTGTTCAGCCTTCTAGTCGATTCGATGAGCTACCTGATGACTTTGATCCCAGTGGAAAATTACCAGGATCATTTGATGATGGTGATCCACAGACTACTAATCTCTACGTTGGAAATCTTTCGCCACAGGTTATTTCTATTGATTTCATTCATTATCTTTAATTCCCCATTTATTATGTGATTAAGACATTGATTTTTTTGTCGGTTGCTCTTCTCATTAATCTAGGTTGATGAGAATTTCCTTCTTCGTACTTTTGGAAGATTTGGGCCCATTGCTAGTGTGAAAATTATGTGGCCCAGGACAGAAGAAGAGCGAAGACGACAGAGAAATTGTGGTTTTGTTGCTTTTATGAATAGAGTTGATGGACAGGCTGCAAAAGATGAAATGCAAGGTTTGCTTCTTCCAGCCTTTTCAGTTGTAGACCACTTGCGTTATTGTCCTTGTTAGAGATTTCTTGCTAACTATTTATTGGCTGCTTTGCACCTTGATTCCTGGTTAGAACTCCATAAGGGTGGTAACATTTTTAATGAAAACAAGCAACTTCTTTGGTGAAGTACCTAGAGATAGTTGCACCTCATCATAGATATCTCCTTTATTTCTGATTTCAAATTATCAACTGAATTATTAAAGAGCATGGGTCTTCCTCATAGGCCAGGCTGTATAACCCACATGAAGTGAGCGCACCCCATATTTATAGAAGTCAATTTTGGTTCGCGGTTCTTGCTTTATTTACCATCTTGAGAGGCCTATTATTATTACTGACCTCATTATTGCAGCTTCAAGTTCTTCAAGGAGGACTTGAATATCTTAGCAGAAGGTATAAATAGGGAGTACATATCTTTATGAAGTTGTGATGCAAAATGAGTAGCTGATAAACTAACTTGTCCTGCAGGTAGTTCAGTAATAGAGAACATTTAGATGAGAAACATTAGAATTAAAAGAGTCAGCATAAATTAGAGATCAATCTGAAGAAATAGAAGAAGAAATTAACAGAATAAGATTGGTAAATAGAACAATACTAAGAAGAATGAACATAGAGAGAGAGATAATAGAGAATAAAACCCTAGCAAAGAATTTCTTAATTCATCATCTAATAGTGCAATTCTTTTCGCCGTAGCTACTATTGTGAAAAAGGAAATCTATAGATTTTAATTTCTATAATATCTAAAATCTACTTAAAAAAAACTAAAGTATTTTAATGCAATGAATAAACATAAACAAACTAAATAACTTAAAAATATAAATAATAATAGTTATTGCAAAAAATTTCTCTAATAGAAAATTTATTTCAAATAAGATCTTGTTTTGCATCGAGTTGTCTAATGAAATCCTATTGAAGTAACAAACAGGAAAACATGTTCATGATGCATAGATCTAATTTAGTTCCCATAACATGATAGTGCTGAAAGTAACCATTTTTGCTAACTATTGTTTACTTGCGTGCTGCAAGATAAATGAAATGAGTGTGATAACCAAGAATGAAATGAATTATTTTTGTTTTCTTTTGACAGGAGTAGTTGTTTATGAGTATGAGCTGAAAATTGGATGGGGTAAATCTGTTGCTCTACCATCACAGGCACTTCCTGCTCCCCCACCCGGGCACATGGCGATAAGGAGTAAGGAGGTCTGTTGAAGTTCTGTTCTTTTAGTGCTTTCATTAACATCCATTTTTAGAGACAATTTTGATGCGTAAGCACCAAGTTTGCAGCATTTTTAAATTTTAAACAACTGCTGAAAGCTTCTTCCTGTTTCTCTACACTCTGATACAAAGGCGTATCTATGTTCTTGCTAACAGGGTGCCACAGTAATCTTGTCTGGTCCATCAGGCCCACCTGTCACGTCTGTTCCAAATCAGAATTCTGAATTGGTAGGTTATATTTTCTTTCTTATCTCAAAGCTCACTGTTTCTTTTAATACATGCATTGTGCTTTTTCTTGGGTTATCTTTTAGGAGAAGGGATATTCTTGTTATATTGTCTATTGACTTAGGCATTTAGTTAATGTAGGTAGCTTTGCAGTAAAATTTTTGTTCTTGATTCATGGATCTTTATCTTTAGGAGATATCATTTTGTTATTCTTACTCCTAATTATTGTTATAACCAATTTTATCTCCAGGTTCTTACGCCAAATGTTCCTGATATTACGGTTGTTCCTCCTGAGGATGACCACCTCCACCATGTGATCGATACGATGGCTCTTTATGTTTTGGATGGAGGATGCGCATTTGAACAAGCTATAATGGAGAGGGGCCGTGGAAATCCTCTTTTCAACTTCCTGTTTGAACTTGGATCTAAGGAACATACATACTATGTCTGGAGGCTCTATTCTTTTGCTCAGGTAGATCTTCCTATTTGCATGAGGTAACTAGCCTGAATATGCTTTGTGATCATCTGTTATTTTCCTTCTACCAAGTGGCAGTGCCATGGACATGGAAAACACAACCCTTCTTTTCCCTTTTGTAATATCATATCTTTAACTGTAAAATATTGTAAATTGAATCATTACAAATCTTTGGTTGCATGTTAACATTTCCATGTTTGTGGAATATAGGGTGATACTCTTCAAAGGTGGCGAACTGAGCCATTTATCATGATAACTGGCAGTGGAAGGTAATTCAAGTTCAAAAATCTTAACTTCATTTCTAAGATTGCTAGAACTTAATAACAAACTTCTTGACAGAAAAATAATAGGATACTTGTTGTTGTTCATTGTAGATGGATACCACCACCTTTGCCAACTGCTAAAAGCCCAGAGCATGAAAAGGATTCTGGCACTACCTATGCTGCAGGAAGAAGCAGGGTACTTCACATTTTACTGGCAGGATTAAATTTTTTTGCAGTTTATTGATTCTAAATCACCTATGGTTCCTTGTACAGCGAGTAGAGCAGGAAAGAACTCTAACTGATCCACAGAGGGATGAATTTGAGGACATGCTGCGTGCTTTAACTTTAGAAAGGAGCCAGATAAAAGAAGCAATGGGTTTTGCACTGGATAATGCTGATGCAGCAGGAGAGGTAGGGAGTATTAGAACATTTTCATACTCTTACATTTGTGGGCACATTGCAAAGTTTTCCTTTCAAAATCAGAAATGATGTTGCCTGGGCATCCGGCTATATTTTTTATTCCTGATATATTTTGACGTAACAAGGACCATTTTTTTTTAAGATGCAGTTAGTGCTACTTACACTTTTTAATGACATAATAATAGATTATGGTCAACCTAACAAGACTTACAATGATATTTAGTTACTAGAAATGAAATGAAAAAGAAAGGGTTTGTCTTCATGTGATTTCTTTTCTTTTACAGATAGTTGAAGTATTGACGGAATCTTTGACACTCAAGGAAACACCTATTCCAACTAAAGTTGCTAGGCTCATGCTTGTTTCTGACATTCTTCACAATAGCAGTGCACCTGTGAAAAATGCATCCGCATACCGCACCAAATTTGAGGCAACATTACCTGACATCATGGAGAGCTTTAATGATTTGTATCGCAGTATAACTGGAAGAATCACAGCTGAGGCTCTCAAGGTAAGCTTTGATTAGAAGTATCTTCTTGATGTCCTCTTTTTGTTTTGTTTGTTTCTCATGATCCTCATATCATGTTTGTTTGATTCTCTGTAGGAACGAGTTCTAAAAGTATTGCAAGTATGGTCAGATTGGTTTCTGTTTTCAGATGCATATGTAAATGGATTACGAGCTACTTTTCTTCGATCTGGAAACTCTGGAGTGATCCCTTTTCATTCCATATGTGGTGATGCCCCTGAAATAGAAAAAAAGTCTAATTCAGAAGATACAGGTGATGGAAGTAAGTCAAATCAGGATGCTGCTTTAGCAATGGGCAAAGGAGCAGCTACGAAGGAGTTAATGAGTCTACCCCTTGGTGAGCTGGAAAGACGTTGCAGACACAATGGACTCTCTCTTGTTGGTGGTAGAGAAATGATGGTTGCACGATTGCTAAGTCTGGAAGAGGCAGAGAAGCAGAGGGGTTATGACCTGGATGATGATTTGAAATTAGCACAGAGTTCTGGTAGGCATCTAGCTGCTCGGAGAGAAATAAGCACCGAGGCAGAGCCAGTGGGATTATCCGGATGGAATCATTATGGTGAGGATGAGATACAGCTACAGAATAAAGAGCCTGTAACTTTGGCCACAACAACCCTTACCATCCCACAGCCTGAACTAAAAGTGTTCACAAGGAAAGAGAAAGCTGATCCTGTTTTGCCAGCCTCTAAGTGGGCTCGAGAGGATGATGATGAAAGTGATGATGAACAAAAAAGAAGCAATGCGGGTTTGGGATTGAGCTACTCATCTTCTGGAAGTGAGAATGTGGGTGATGGCGCCAATAAGGTAGATGATACTGAAGTTGTGGCTGATGCAAGCGTTCCAGCACAACCTGATAGTGGAATAAATGAAGAGCAGAGGTTGGATCATTCTCCCACCAAGCGTAGCTGTCCTAGCTTCCTTGTTCTAATAAAATCTGGTTTTTTGGATTTAAAACTCCATTTGCAAAATAAAGATTTTAACTTTGTTAAATTAAAAATGTCGGGTTGCTCTAGTAGTTTAATATTGAAACAACATTAGCGTAAGTCAAACTTATCTTCTGATTCTAATTCTCCGATTCATTGTTTCTTTTTAGTATGCGATCTATGTCTTTCTTTAGTAGATTGAGGAAAAATAGATCTACGTCTATGTACATAAGTATATATTGCCTGATTTCCATGCATTCAGTAATATAGGTAGCATATATATTGTCTTGTAGTTGATTTTCAAATGTGTTTGACTTTGCTTATGGTACTGCAGACAGAAATTGAGACGTTTGGAGGTTGCTCTGATAGAATATCGAGAATCTCTTGAAGAGCGAGGGATCAGAAGTTCAGAGGAAATAGAGAGGAAAGTTGCAGCCCATCGGAAACGGCTACAATCTGAATATGGCTTATCTGATTCCAATGATGATACAGGAAGCAGTAAGTACTCTTTTTAGAGGCTAACATATGATTTAAATTTTACATTATCACTTTTTAAACATTTGTTTAGGTGCTGCTAGCATACATTGTTTAGTTCATTCTATTCAAGCTTTAATTTTAATGCATGGAAAATTGAAGATCCCCTTTTTTATGATTGGTTCAATTCTTATTCTTATTTCATTCATTTACCTTAATTACTAAAATAATTTGATATACAGAATTGGATCATAATTGTCGCATATGATTTACAGTGATCCAGTTATGCCTGCCTCTGTACCTTGTTAATTTATTCTTTTTTCTCTAGTTCTGCTCCTATCTTGAATTCCTTATGGATGGATCTTTTATTTTTTACTTGGCTAAGTAGAAATCGGAGTCCACCTTGCTTGAATTGAAAACTGACAGCGAGTATTATTTTCATTCAAACATTTCAATTTTTCTTCTTTATTTGAATATTTATTCCCTTTATTTCAAAAACAAATTGAATATTTATTCCCTGAAATTAGAACTCTTTGAACCAAACATACTTTTCTTTGAACTAAATCTAAATTTCATTTTATTGTTGGGGTTTATTGTTTATTTTGAATTAAAGAAGATTTCCTATTTCACTTAGACTTTATTCGTAAGATTATTTAGCGGGTCCATGTGGAGCATAATCCTTAAGTTAAGTTTGGTCCAAATTCTAATTTTATGGATTGGAAACAGGAATACAAATAGAAGTAGAATGGTATTTTAGTTCCAAGTATTTCCTTGTCCAATTCACATAAAGTATTTTTGTTATTCTTTATTGGCAGTTGGAATAAAAATTTATAGTTCTGGGACTGAAGGATAAGTGAAACTGATTCATTATGTTTTTAATATTATGATTAACTCTATTTATCAGGTAACTAAAATCTAAGAATTTAATAGGAATCGGTTGGATTTGAACTAAAGGCTATGTAGGTTCTCTACATTAGGATTTCAGGAAGAACTGATTTATGATGGCTTTTATTTAAGCATAACTAACTGGTCTGATCCTTGCTCAAGTTGTGTGTCCAGTTTACTTGATATTTGCCTCCTAGGATTTCCTTCATTGTTTTAAATTTGTGTTTTGGTAATTGATGACTGTTTGCATGATGACTGATGGTATGTGCTGCCAGTGAGAGCAGGGTTGAATCTCTTGCTGCCGTCTTCTTGATCATCATCGAGAAAATTTTTATTTATTAATTCATTTTGCTGAGAGTAATCACCCTTACGAGTTCTGACACGAGCATTTTATGTAGTGATGCACGTTCCTATCCACCGTGCTGTCTGGATCTTTTGTTCTATTTCATGCTTACTTAATCATTTAATTATTATTATTACTATTATTATTGGTTATTATTATTATTATTATTATTATTATTATTGTGTTTTATTTGTTTTTAATGCTTGTAAACTTTTATAGGGAGAAGGGACAGGCGAGATGATGCTCGTGAATCTTCAAGAAAGAGACACCGCAGCCAGAGTAGAAGTGAAAGTCCTCCAAGGAAATCATCGAACAGAGAACGAGAGAGGGAAACTGATTCAGACAGGGATCGAGAAAGGCACAGGGATAGGGATAGATCTAGAAGTCAAGATTTGGAGGGTGAAAAGGGCAGGGATCATCGTGAAAAGAGTGGAAGCCGGGAGAGAGATGATCATGACAGGGACAGAGGCAGAGAGAGGGACAGGGATAGGAGGAGACGAGCAAAATGAGGCTGTAGTTCTCTCTAAATTGATTCAAGGATTTCTTCAAGACATCTCTAAATGAAATGTTCTACGTGGGAACCATTATTTGAATATATGGGTGGCGTGGCCTGTGGAGAAAATCTGACCTAGATTTTGTATGGACGCCAAAGCATGAGTCTCTGTCCTGTTTGAAATTATGTCTGGAAGAAGATACTTCTAGTGACATGTGAGAGGGGATCTAAGTCATATCAAACTGTATTTGTCAAATTGTATTTTAGTTACAGTTAAAATTTTTTGAATCTGCTTTTATTTTATCTTTTGTTTATTGACTCATTCAATCCAACCTTGGGGCTAGTTTTCTTTTGATACAAAGTGGAGATAAAAGAGGAATTTGAATTATTGAACACTACCAAAGAACTGTCATACCATCTAAACTCTATATGGATAAAATATTTTTAAAATTTGCTGTTGGTTGTGTACAGTCTTTATTAATTGTTTTTCTGATTGGAAAACATTTATCTTACTTTAAAAAATTTATCATTAGTTAATTTGTTTTAATCCTTAAATTTTGCTCAAAATATGGGAATATGTATACATATATTTCTTTCTAGGATTATGTAGTCGGCTTGACGAACGGAATGTATTTGACATTAAAATTAGGAGAATAATACTGTCAATATGGGTTACATATCAAATTTTATATCAATCACAATACTGATCAAAACTGAATAAATAATTTAAGTTGCCCACAAGCAACAAACAAAATATATTTTGAAGTAAAAAAATAAGAAATAAAATAAACAATTATTTTTTAAATTAAAATGTTATAATTTTAAAAAATAAAAATCAAATCCAAAGCTATTATTTTATGTAGGATTGAGGTCAGACATTAATGTTTGAATTAATTTATTTGCATGATGTATTCTATATAATATTTTTAAGAAGTAATATTTTTGGAGAAGGTTATAGAAAACTCCTCCAATTTTTAAGAGCCATTGTAGTTCACGTAGGACTCAAGTACTCTTTCTAAATTATCAATTGTCTCTTGGTTCCTAATGATGGAGATCAACAATCGTTACCTAACCCAAGCATCTTTGCTCACATTTTATTTATTCGTAGCTAAATGAGGATGATATGCTTTTAAAATTCCTCCACATTCAGGAACCATCTGAGGGAGGAGGGAGGCTCCTCAAGATTAAAAATGTTCTTGTTAGGAAAGTATTTTGCTTTAAGAATTTTAAGCCCATAAGCTCTCACATTTAGTTAAAAATCTTCAACCCAACTTCATAAGGAACACATTGTTTTGGGTAGTCATATCATACAATCCCAACTTCCTAAGACTCCTAGGAGTATATATGGTGTCCCACTTGACTAGGTTGACCTTGCCAACCACAAGCCTCTGCCCCCAAATAAACTCTCTAATAAACTTGTTAAGTTAGTTAAGGACATAAACAATGAGGAAAATAGTTTGCATCAATAGGTTAATAGGTGGATAAGATAGATTTTTCTAATGTCACTCCTAGGTACTTCCTTAAATCATAAGTTTTTATAATAGTATTAATATACTTGATTCTTTTCTTCTACCACACCTCATATTTTTGGAGAAGAAGATCCTTAATTTGAAAAGGTTTATTCTCTGGCGCGACCTTGAAAGAAAAGAATTACAGCAACTCCTAGTAACATTCATTTAAATTCTAAAGGCTTCTGTAAAAATGATAAGATCATCAACAATGAAGAGGTGAGATATGAGGGGCCATGTCGACCCATCTTCATAGGTCCCTGGACATTCTGATCTACCTTTCATGAATCATATCATTTAATCTTTCCATACAGAGGATAAACAAATAAAGGGAGAGGGGCCACTTTGTCTAAGCCCATGAAAAGGCATCAAGGGATCCGTGACACTATCGTTCACTATAATATGTGTGGATGTAATTTTGATACAATTGCATTATGGATTTAATCCATTTTGGAAGAAGTCTTATGTTCAAATTTATATTTGAAATAGGTTGACAATAGATTCTTTCAAAATTGACTATTTATCCCTCTATTAGAGGTGTTTTAAAAATATCTGCAATCGAGTGAAATAGTTCCACGAACTAATGAATCAGATCGGGTTGTAAAATGAAAATATTTGTATAAGTTATATCTTTTATCACCACTTTGTAGAAAATTGTTAAATATGAATATGTTAGATACCTACTACTCGATTGATGAATGTGAAATAGTATCTCTTTTCAAAAAAATATGTTTTTCTTACCACTGTATGAAGAAAATATTTTATTACGAATGGACAAGGTATTGAAGAATTGTCCCTGTATAAAATTATAATTATTTATATGGACCTTTTCCATATAAAATTTGTTACAATAAAAGCAGAAGTGATGTAGATTATTCTGACAGGATCCCTCGAAGATCTCAACGGATCCTTATCCCCAATCTACGGTATGGGGATTAAGGATATTATGCCAAGCTGAAGAATCGGTCCTCCATCAGCATGACCAGCTTCCTCCGAGATTTCCTCCAATAACTACATCCACGAGCAGCAACGGGAACCAACTTCAGCTACCACGATATGTTCCACTTCAGCTACCCACCATGATCTACTCCACTACTTTATCCATTAGCAGCATTTACATTCACATGTAATTTTCTTTTTATCCAGTCTGTAGAAGTAGGAAATTTCTGTTAAACTCTTATGTATTTAAAGAACCCACCATGAATGCAAAAATAGATCAACTTTATTTTGAAATTCTGGATTTGTTTCTCACTAAAATAGAAATAACTAGCCAAGAGTGTACACTCTGATTGGGACCTATCAGTGGTATCAGAGCCTGGACATCATGGCATCCAACAAAGAGATGATTGAAAATATGGAGGTTGGGCTCGGGGGACTATAGTATAGCCTTAACCGCATGGAAATTAGCTTGACCAACAAGATGCGGGCGATGGAGGAAAATATCCAATGCTTAACCGAGACGCTTGCCTCTCACCACAGTGCCTCCAGCATCAACCAACTGAATTGACCGAGCCCGCCGTGGGTTGTCAGAGAGGAAGATCTCAAATGGGAGGATTGAAGGCCACTTGTAATTTTAAAGGTAACCAAATTTGATTTTTCATTCTTTTGCAGGTGGAGATCCCACCAAATGGTTGAATAGAGTCGGCCAATTCTTTGAATTCCAAGCAACCGCCTAGCAACACCAAGTCACCTTAGTATCTTTCTATCTAAAGGGAGAAGCTAACTACAGATGGCAGTGGCTAAGTAGAGTGTACAAAGAGGAGGGTCGGCTCATTTGTTGGATCGGGTTCGAAAAAGAGCTCTAAGCTCGTTTCGGGCCTACAGATTTTAAAGACGCATATGAAGTCCTCATCAATATTAGCAGACGAGCCCACTGCGCAAATATCAAAAAAAGTTCGAAAGGCTGGGAAATTGGGTCCGCGGATGGACCAGAAGGCACTGATCAGGGCCTTCATCAGTGAGCTCAAACCTGATTTAGCAGAGGGAATCTGCATGTTTCGACCTAGTACCTTAAAGGATGCAATCGGGTTGGCTCGAATGAGAGAAGAATAGGTGGACCGCCAATGTCGGGGGAATCATTCAAATCAAATTCAGACCAAGTCAAACTAGGGTCTTCAAGTTGTCTCCTCCATGCAAACCCTAGTGACCCTAAACTCCTTCAAGCACCTCTCTTGAGAAAAAATTTAGCGACGGCGCTCCCAAGGGCTCTGCTTTAGTTGTGACGAATGGTTTACTCCCGATCACTGCTGCCGTAAGGCCCAACTTTTACTTATCGAATGTGCCGGTACAGAAGAGGAAGAAGAAGAAGTCAAAGTCGAAGAACCCGAGATGTTGAGTAACCTTTATCGTAAATTATACACAGCTAATGCTTTATTATTAAGACACAGAGGCAAGTAAAGACATAAATGGGAACTAAGAGAGTTGTGGATTTAAAATAAAAGAGAAACCAAAATCCAACCGTGTATAACAAGGAAAGAGCACTCAAAAACTAAATATCCTCCAATATCAATTTTTGATCAAGATACCACGAACCAACCTTCTTGAGAAAACAACATAGTACGACAATTAATAAATTTAGATGATCCAACTTAGCCTAATCAAAACTTCAATAGTCCATATAGATCTAGTAAAACGAATTAGATGTAACAACATGTTCTCCAACATAACCAAACCTCAGAAAAAATATGTATGCACGATAAAAAAAACCCTTATTAAAATGATTATCTTTCTTGTAAGTTAAATTCCTAAAGAAATAGAATATTCGGGAAGCATGATTTTATCGTTAAAATAGTAACGTGATAACCCAATAAAATGATTCTCTTATACCTAAGAGAATAACGAATTTCATCCAAGATAAATCTCCAAAGTAAACAATATTAGAGTAGCACAACGAAAGCATGGGGGATCCATAACCCATAACATATAAAAGAATGCTTTCTAAACCAACAAATGAATAATTAATAATATGTCAAACACACGAACCATACCTAAAAATAGTTGTTTGAAACTTTTGAAAACTATATAGTATCCAATTAGGGAAGGATTTAGATTGGTGGAGAGTGTAACCCATGTTAGTCAGGCTATTAATAGACTCATCTAACAAAGACTCTTAACGGTTTTTAGTAATAAAGATGCATCCCATAACTCACCATATAAGTTTTACATGACTTCATAAAAACCTGACGGAGTAATGAAACAGTTTAGACATCGTTCAAATTTTAATGAATTTAGAGGAGCAATATGACTCCGCCGAGAATAAATTGCTTAGCCACCAAAAAGTATCCCTTTTCTCTTATATTCTACTCTTTACCGCTGATTAGACTTGACTTGGTCTTAGACATTCAGTGGTTGGAAGAACTAGGTGCGTTGGAGTGTGATTGGAAGGCCATGACGATGGCATTCCAGTGGCAGCGTCGACCACATAAGCTTCACGTCCTAAGCACCCCTACAATCCAGTCTGCTTCATTGGAGGATCTCAGCCGCTCTCTAGCCAGCCCATACTCCCTGTATGCGGTATGTTGCCTTTCTTAATCCAACACTGATTGAGACACCCTATTCCCAGAAATGCAACAACTGGTGGAAGAATTCTAGCTGAGCTTGACTGCTAGCTACTGCCCAGGGAGGTTGACCACCGAATTCTTCTCAAAAACGACATCAAACTGGTGAATGTTGGACCTTACTAGTATGCATATTTTTTAAAAACTAAAATTGAGAAACAGGAGAATGATATGCTATGTTCGGGTCTTATCCGCCCAAGTACCAGCCTATTCTCTTTACCGATTCTCCTAGTCTACAAGAAAGATGGTACATATTGTTTCTGTACTGATTATCGGATCCTCGATACAGTGACAGTGAAGGACTGGTTTCCCATACCCACGATAGAAGACATGTTAGATGAGTTATACAAAGCAGTCTACTTCACCAAATTGGACCTCACAACTAGATACCATCATATTTAAGTACATCAAGATGACATTCACAAGACCATCTTTGGGACCTACAATGGTCACTACGAATATTTGGTAATGCCCTTTGGTCTATGCAATGCCCCCTCTAAATTTCAAGCTGTTATGAATACTATTTTTAGACCATATTTTTGCAAGTTTATATTAGTTTTTTTCGATGACATACTGATCTAAAACCCTAATTGAAACTCACATCTAGGGCATATTAGGTAAGTATTTGAGATTTTGCAGAAACATGAGTTATTTGTTAAGCAGAAGAAGTGTGTCTTTGGGTATTAAGAGTTAGAGTATATGTGACACATCATTACACCGGCAAGAGTTAAGGTTGACTAAAGAAAAATAAAGGTCATGATAAATTAGCCAAGGCGTGGACTGAACTCCGTGGGTTCCTTGGGTTTACTAGATATTACCACAAATTCGTGCAAAACTATGGGATTGTGGCCAAGCCCATGACTCAGCTCCTTAAAAAAGGTATGTTCAAATGGGACTCAGCAGCAGAAGAAGCATTTGCCAAATTGAAATAAGCCATAACATCTACACTAACATTGACACTACCTAATTTTTCTGAACCATTCACCATTGAAGTCGATGCATCAGGAATAGGGATTAGAGCTGTTTTAACTCAGCAAGGGAAGCCCATTGCCTATGTGAGTCGTGTCTTACGGGTGTTCAAACAGTGTTGGTCTACCTATGCTAAGGAAATATTGGTTACAGACTTAGTGACCCTACCTTATGGGACGGAAATTCTTTATTACCACCAATCAGCGCAGTCTGAAGCATCTAATGGATAAGAGAATCGCCACCCTCGAGCAACAGGAATGGGTATCTAAAGTATTTGATTATGGCTATGAGATCACCTACAAGCTAGATACAAAGAATAGTGTCTCAGACGCCCTATCCCGACAAATCAACAGCCCCACCCTAAAAGCCTTCCCATCTGTCAAGCAGACATATGAGACCAAATCAGAAAAGAAGCAGACCATCCTTATCTCAAGAAGCTGAACCGATTAGCCCACAACCAACCAAATGGGCAATATCATTTTCAGAATGGGTTATTTTTTTATAAAAACTGGGTGGTACTTCCTTCAAATTCAAACATCATCCTATAGTCACTCAAAGCCCACCATGACTCCCAACTAGGCGGACATTCAAGAGTTCTCCGCACTTATAAGCAGCTCGCCCAATAGTTTTATTGGGCCTCCATGAAGAAAGTAGTTCAGGCATACGTGGCCGTTTGTGAAGTCTGCCAACGAGCCAAATTAGAGACCTTATCTCCAGCAAGGCTCCTTCAGTCTCTCCTGATCCCTTGTCAAGTATGAGATGACATCACTGTGAATTTTATTGAAGGTCTACCTATGTCTGAATGGTGAAATACTATACTGGTGGTGGTTGATCGTTTTAGCAAGATAACACATTTCTTTGGGGTCGCCCAACCATACACAGCCAAAAAGGTGGTTGAGAAGTTTGTAGATGGAGTCGTTAAGCTACATGGCATGTCACGTTCGATTGTAAGTGACCGAGATCCTATTTTCATCAGTAACTTTTGGAATGAATTTTTCAAACTCTTAGGTACACAGTCGAAAATGAATTCCTCATACCATTAGCAAACTGACGGTTAATTTGAAGTAGATAATCGTTGTATCGAGCAGTGTCTCCGATGGCTAGCCCACTAGAGGTCCAACAAGTGGCAGCACTATCTACTCCCATGGGCCGAGTTCTGATATAACACCACCTACCACTCCTCCATCAACATAACACCATTCTAGGCTCTCTACGAGTGCCTGCCCCCTGCCATCCCTCATTACACCCTTGGGACTACTTCCATCCATGAGGTTGATCAGCAGCTCATAGCTTGCAATGAGATCTTGGCTCAATTAAAGGCCAAGCTACACGCTGCTAACCAATGCATGCAACATACTGCCAATTATGGGTGTCACCATATGGAACTCCAAGAAGGAGATTGGGTATTTTTGCAACTCCAACCCTATTGCCAGCACACACTCTTTTGATGTGCCCTACAGAAATTAGCTTGCAAGTATTTTAGGCCTTATCAAATGGAAAAAAAAAATCAGCTCAGTGGCTTACAAGCTCAAACTCTTGGAAGGCTCCCCCATTCATCCAGTTTTCCATATCTCCCTCCTCAAGAAGGAAGTTGGTGATTCCCTCCTACCTACTCAAAACCTTTCCTTCACCACAGAAGAGGACGTCGTTATTCTCTAACCAGCAGCAATCCTCGATCACTGTTGGGTCAAAAAGGGGTCGAAGTTCATTGAAGAGAGCTTAGTTAAATGGCAACAAATGACCACAGATGATGCCACCTGGGAAAGCTCGCAAGCCTGACAAAAGACATTCTACTACTTGAACCTTAAGGACAAGGTTCCTTTGAAAGATGTAGGTGATGATAGGATCCCCCAAAAATCTTAACAGATCCCTTTCCCCAACCCACGATATAGAGATTAAGGATATCATGTCAAGTTGAAGAATCGATCCTCCATCAGTATGACCAACTTCCTTTGAGATTTCCTCCAACAACTACATCCACGAGTAGTAACGAGAACCATCTTTAGCTACTATGATCTATTCCACTTCAGCTACCCACCATATCTGCTCCACTACTTTATCCATTAGTAACATTTATATTCACATGTAATTTTCTTTTTATTCAGTCCGTAGAAGTAGGAAATTTTTATTAAACTCTTATGCATTTAAAGAACCCACCATGAATGAAAAAGCAGATCAATTTTATTCTGAAATTCTGGGTTTGTTTCTTACTTAAAGCAGAAATAACCAGCCAAGAGTGTACACTCTGATTGAGACCTATCATATTCAAGAATCAAAATCGATTTATTTTATAAAAAGAGGATATCAATTAACTTTTATGAAATGATTTTATGGAATTCAACCAATTATCTTGATCGTGGGATATCATAAAGAAATATAAATCTATGTTATCAAAATTTTTTTTTATAATTCTTTTAGTATGGAATGAGTTAATCATCCACTTTGAAATCTTATTGAACAAAAATTGTGATATTGTTCATCAATTGATCAAAAATTTTGAATTTAAGAAGTATTATGACCATCCAATAAGAAAGGCTTCAATTTTTTTAAATAAACAATTTGAAGACCTATTAATCCTAATAATTGATTGTAGAGTTGATCGTCTATACTTTTCAATTCATAGATGTGGATCTCAAATCTATGAATGAAGATATTCTCGAAACTCATAAAGAAAGAAGTAAGTGATTTAGATAAAAAGAGAACCTGGACAAAAGTGTGCCCTTTAAAAAATCCCAACTCAGCCTCTTTCTCCATATCAGCTTAAATTGCAATATATCCAATTATATATTTCTTCATATTTATGGTATGAATTGATTTTTGTGTAATAAAAATGTTGTCAAGCTCTGGAATGAAGTTTGCCTAGCTCTTATAAACCATCGAGCTAATCATAGCTTTAAAGTAGTTTATTAGGACTTAAAAGCCTATTTTATAAATCACATTATGCAAGCTAATAGACGAAAATTATAAGAATGTTTAAGGGAAGCTCATTTTAGATATAAGGATTATCATGGTGTTTTTCACTTTGTTAATGTCCTAATCCTCCTCAATCGTGTCTCTTACAAATCTTTGTATGCATGGACCTACCTTATCCTAATGTTTTTGGTAAAAACAAGCATGTAGATCGTTATGCCCTAAGGCTTTGAATGATCTCACCGAGAAAATCACATCCATGACCTCCTTATCTAAAATGAGATTGTCAAGCTCATTAAAGTATTGACAGTGATGTACACATATTTTTTATACTATTTAAGTCCTCTACCTAATCTCTTTCTTGGTCACAAATTCTAAAAATTTGATTTTTGCTCTTGTTAACTTTACAAGCCATGTTGTAACACCTAAAATTTTCCTTTATAATTTTGTTATTTATTTTTATTTTATTTCAATTTTTATTGGAATTTTTGTTTAATTTTATTCTATTTTAATTTTTAATTTATAAGATTTTAATTTAATTTAAAAGAACTAAAAATAATAATAATAATAAAATGGGAGAAAATTATTTTTTGGATTTAATTGAAATTGATTTTGAGAAAAATGGGTGAAAATTTGGATTCTAATGGTGTTTTCGAAAAGAAAATAAAAAATCGGGGGTCGAAAAGTAATTTAGAAAAATAGTACCACGTCACGGCAGCAGCCTGGTCAACAACCTCAGCCAACCAAGACACGCCGCGTGACAGGACACTGACACGGGAAACACGTTGGCGATCTGCGTGCGCGCGATCAGACGGCCCAGATCTGTTCTCGCGGGCACAGACGGCCCAGATTTATTTCTAATTTAATCACGATCGGACAACCCATATTAAATCATGATGGATGACTCATATTAAAAGGGGATGATTATAAATAATTGGATCCACACCCAACCCCAAACCCTAGCTGCCAGAACCCTCGTCGGAGAAGATGATCCAGCCACCGGAGGAACCGGCCGCCGCACCGGAGGACTTTTCAGCCGCCAAACGAGGTAAAATTTCTCCCCTTGGCTCGTTTTTCTATGCCGAACCTCTCTGTGGCCAAATCAGAGCCAAACCACCAGTCAATTGCCCGGAAAACACCGCTGAAGTCCAGTAGTGCCGTTGCGGATTTTTTCAATTTTTGCCTCTTATGAGGCCTTTCTCGTTTTCCGTTCGATATAATTTTTATACCACTGTGACCACCGTCCTTTTCTTTACAAATTGTCCGGAGCAAAACACCGAATCGCAACTCGCGTCGAAGGAACAGCCATACCCAAGAGCTTCACCGCCGATAAGTCTCGATTTTCTGAAATTTTTTGGCCCACCGAGTGCCCTAGGGGTGTTTTATCACAGGAACCAATGCAAGTTTGGCCGAATTCGGTCGAAAACAGCCAATCCGAGGTGGATCGTCGCCGTGGGCAGCGGTGCCATCGCCGGAGCACGGCGGAGCCGCCGTGCCGGAATTCCGAAATTGGCTGAAAGATCCCTGGGTCTGATTTGGGATTTTTTGGGGACATGTGCAGGTACTGGAAGTGTGTTTCAGGTTCTGGAGAAAATTTCAGGGAATCCAGGGACTGCCCGTAGGCGCAGTGAGAACCCAATTTTAGACTCCGAAACAAGTAAGGATCTCTCATCCTATTTTCTATCACGACATTAAAGCCTAATAAATGATAAAACGGTATTTTATGAATTAATAGATATGTGTAATTGATTAAGGTTGCTAATGGAGCCCGAATCTGATATATTTTCGGTCAGGTGTTGTTTGATTTATTTTGCAGTTTTGAATGCAGTATGGTGCCTGATGTGTTTATTCTATAGTTTCGTATGCATAAATCTCGGTTTCATTTATTATGCTTTGAATTATTGTGAACCTGATATTGTGTTGCCTTGTTTGATATCTATTACTGGTTTACGTGTTGTATTTGATAGGATAATTGAGATTAAGAAAAATGAAAAAAGGTATGTGACTTGATAATGGATAATGTCGACAGCCTGACTAGATATCCTGGGAGATGGTGGACGGACCAAGTCCATAGAGAACTCTACTGGGAATGTGGACTCTCATATCAAACGGGGTATGGAGACTTTGTGTTTTGGCGCCCATACCGGACGGAGTATGGGGACGACCCGTTTCACCCTCGTACTGGACGAGGTATTGAGGTTTATGGTTTTGGCGCCCATACCGGACAGGATATGGGGACGACCCTGGAATTAAGTTATTAATGTGAATGGTTCACGTGTAGCGGGGACCCCCTATGGATCCCCATGGATACTAGTAGACTGATAAAAGAGAAAATTTGTTACCTGATGATTGAAATACAAAAACATGATATGTGTTATGTTACAGAGTGTGCGTGATCTTATGATATTTATGATGTAATTATTTTCATAAATTGTTTTCATGAATCTCACCAAAGTAAGTGGACAGTAAAGGGTTTTATTATTGATAAATGAGTTTGTTATAAATTATGCTCTATTGGTCGTTTTTGTTTTCTACCAACCTTTACTTCTGTGACAGTGAGGTAGTGCGATGTCTTTACTGGGCTAATGTAGCTCATTCTTTACTTAACCATTTCAGATTAGGATGACTTGGTTCCCGAGCTAGTTCTGCAGGAAGACGGCGAGTAGAAGCCAAAGAATTTATTAGTTTTCCTTACAACATTCATTCATAGTATTTGTAACGGCCCCGGAAATTTAAAATGAAATGTGTATTAAAAATATTAAATGCGGAAGCGAAGTCAAAAATTCGATTAACATCCCTTACACTAAAACTAAAAACGTGCTCACAAAATATAAAAGATCAAACTACCTAAAGGAGAAACTTGAAAGTAAAAGCTACGAATATGACTACGGAGTCTTTAGGCGTCCCCTTCGTCGTCCTCCTGCGGAACGGGCTCGGGAACAATGTCTTCCTGATCTGAAATGATTAAATAAGGAATGAGCTTCACTAGCCCAGTAAGAACATCACGATATCTCACCGTCACGGAGGTAAATGTGGGTAGAAAACACAAAAAGACCAATGGAGCATAATTTACAACAAATTCTTTTATCAATAATAAATCCTTCGCCATCCACTTACCTCGGTGAAATTCATAAAATAGTATACGAAAGCCATAACATTATCATCATCATGAAATCATATATGAACTGTATAACATAACACTTATCACGCCTTTTGTAATTCAATCATTACACAACATATTTTCCTCATTTATCAGCCCACTAGTATCAATTGGGATCCATAGGGGTCCCGCTACCCGTTAACTCTTAACACTTGAAATCAGATTCCAGGGCCGTCCCCATACCCCGTCCAGTATGGGCGCCAAAACTATAAACCTCATTATCCCGTCCGGTGTGAGGGTGAAACGGGTCGTCCCCATACCCCGTCTGGTATGGGCGCCAAAACACATAAGATCTCCATACCCCGTCTGGTATGGCAGACCACAATCCTGGTAGGGTTCCCTACGGACCCGGTCCGTCCACTATCTCCCAGGATATCTAGTCAGGCTGACCACATTATACAATTACCCATTTATATAATCTTTCATTCTCTTGTTCCTCAGTCAGCATCATTAATCCACATACAAACAAGCAAAACAGTAATTTATGCCAAACAGACAACATACAGCATCAATGTCCCAGTCATTCAATCCATAATCAATAAAACAGTAAATATGCACACGAAACTATAAAATGAAAATATCAAACCTCATACTGCATTTAAAACTGTAAAATAGGCCAAATGACAGTTAACCGACAAACACACTAGACTCGGGCTCCATTAGCGACCTTAAGCAATTTCACACATTCGTTGATTCAAGAAAATACTGTTTTATCATTATTGAACTTTAATACCGTGATAGGAAATAGGGTGAGGGGTCCTTACACGTTTCGGGGTCCGAACACGGCTTCACAGTGCGCCTACAGGCTGTCCCTAATTTTTCCTGAATTTTTTCCGGGGAACTGAAACGCACTACTGGTACCTGCACGTGTTCCAAAAAATCGCAAATTAGACCCAGGGTCCCTTTTTGGCCAATACGCAATCCGGCATGGCGGCTCCGCTGTGCTCTGGAGACGGCGCCGCCGCTTACGGCGGCGATTCGCCTCGGTTTGGCCGTTTTCGGCCGTTTCCGGCCGAATTCGGCCACACTTGCATCGGTCCTTGCGATACAACAACCCTAGGGCCCTCGGGGGGCCAAAAAATTACAGAAAACCGATGCTTACCGGCGGCGGTGCTCTTGGGTGCGGCGGCTCTCCGGTGAAGTTCGTGTTTTGGTGATTCGGCTCCGATCAACCTGTAGAGAAAAGAATGGTGATCACGGTGATATAAAAATTGCATCAAACGGAGGCCGGGAAGGGCCTCATCGGAGGCAAAAACCGAGAAGGGGCGTGGCGGTGCCGCTGGATTTCGGCAGTGTTTTTCGACCGTTTGCCTGGGATTTTGGCTCCGATTTGGCCATAGGGGAAATCAGCGTGGAAAAACGAGTCGGGGGTATGAAATTTACCTCGATCGGCGGTCGGAAATCTCCCCGGTGCGGCGGCGGGTGGCGGCGGTCGGCGTCTTCGGCGTCTGGTGCGTCTTCTCCGGCGAGGGCAGGCGGCTAGGGTTTTTGTGGTCAGGTGTGGGGGTTCTATTTATACCCTTTTGCCTTTTGATCTCAGCCGTCCATTTTGATTTAATCTGGGCCGTCCGTTTTTGATTGAATCTGGGCCGTCCGTGCGATTGCATCTGGGTCGTCCGTACGCACGCTTGATCTGGGCCGTCCGATCGCGCGTACGCGGATCGCCAACGTGGTCCGTCTCCGGTCGACGTGGTTTTACCACGTGGCAGGTCCTGGTTGGCCAGGACTGCTGACTGGGTCTGCTGACGTGGCTGCTGACGTGACATTTATTTTTTTTTTGTTTTTTTTAAACCTATTTAAAATAATATAATCAATTTTTTTTATATTTTTCGGGCATTACAGTATCTCCTTTAAGTTAGTTTATTCTTTCATACTTTAATTCGTTTTGCTTATTGTGTAAGGGATGTTAATCATAATCTATTTTATTTCGCTTCCGTACTTGGAATAAATATATATACATTTCTTTTTAATTTTCGGGGCCATTACACATGTGGTAATAAGACATATTGTGATCGCGTTGGCTCAGCCACTTGCTTCGAGCTTTTTGAAACCAATAAATCCCCTCATGGATAAGGACACTAAAGAGTTGATCCTTGAGGATGGACTCTAGGTTCCTTAGATAGTTAGACTCCTTATATGGAGAGCCTTTTGTATCCCATGAATTTTACAATTGAAATTAGTTTTAGTATTGTAAATATGTCATAAGATTTTCCTATTCCATTTTTTGGCCTTCTTTATGAAATTGGTGATGGTTGTCCTAATGGTATCATTATTAACCCAAGCTTGATAAAAATATCTTTAAAATTAGACTGATTTTCCTAAGTGACCTCAAACCAAATCGGGTGATCCAGATTACGGATAGGTCTCCTGATTAAGAGTAATCCATATGGGACCATTATCCCAATAACATCTAACAAGGTTGTGGACCTCGCCATAAGAGAATAATTTACATCTAAGGTTGTTAGAATAAGTTTTATCCAAGCAAACTTTAGTAGAACTTTTACTCCGAGTTAAGTAGAGACTTTTGAATCCCTAATAAATGAGCCCATAAGCACCTAACTGAGAATGAAATATTTGGGTTCTCTACACATAAGCAGTAAAGCCTCCAAATTGATCTTTTAAAGTTGTTATATCATTAAAGTCCTTAACTATAACCCACGGTTCTCTAATGTTATATGATAACTCCTTAATGGCATACCACAACACCGTCTGGTGTCTCTCATTAAGACTTAAACATAAATTATTGTGAAAAGCCACTTAGTGTTCCTATGGTTAATCCTACAATGAATAAATCTATAAGAGCGGATGACTTGCAGATGTACGCGGTTTTGCCAAATGACCTAAATCCCTCCCTAAAAGTCAAAAAATTTGCTCTAACAAAGTTTTACTTTCCAAGTTAACTTATGATTTTATTTGCTTTATCACCACAATTCCCTGTTTATGGATATGATAAACTCTTTAGCATGGACCCTGAACAGATTATTTACAGCGCCCACTGCAATTCTATAAAATAATTCTCAGATTTATAATAATAAATATAATAATAATAATCAAATTAACAGTGTATTTAATCATATAAAAAATTTGCATAAGAATAATTTTAACTAATTCAAGTATCGTCATTATAAAATAATGGTGACTATAATCAATCATAAGAAAATAAATTTCTAAAATTTAATCAACAAAAAATAAATAAGAAGTTGGTTAAATTCCTCATGTAGTCTCCCCACAGCAGCACTCAAATGTACTTCAAATTTAAAAGTATCTTAGTATGTGTATATATGCACGTAACATTGTTTTATCCTTAACTTATTTGGATTATTTTAAAAATTAATGATAATTTAAATTATTAATGAAAATAACGATACTAAACTTTTCAATTATTATGAATATGAAAAAGACAATTTAATTAATTTTTAATATATATTCACTATAAAAGAATACTATTCTCAAATTAATTTATTATTCCTTTATGTGCACTATTTATGTAACGGCACCGGAAATTTAAAATGAAATGTATATTAAAAATATCAAATGCGGAAGCGAAGTCAAAAATTCGATTAACATCCCTTACACTAAAACAAAAAACGTGCTCACAAAATATAAAAAATCAAACTACCTAAAGGAAAAACTTGAAAGTAAAAGCTACGAATATGACTATGGAGTCTTTAGGCGTCCCCTTCGTCGTCCTCCTGCGGAACCGACTCGGGAACAATGTCTTCCTGATCTGAAATGATTAAATAAGGAATGAGCTACACTAGCCCAGTAAAGACATCACGATATCTCACCGTCACGGAGGTAAAGGTGGGTAGAAAACACAAAAAGACCAATGGAGCATAATTTACAACAAATTCTTTTATCAATAATAAATCCTTCACCATCCACTTACCTCGGTAAAATTCATAAAACAGTATACGAAAGCAATAACATTATCATCATCATGAAATCATATATAAACTGTATAACATAATACTTATCAAGTCTTTTGTAATTCAATCGTTACACAACATATTTTTCTCATTTACCAGCCTACTAGTATCCATGGGGATCCATAGGGGTCCCGCTACCCGTTAACCCTTAACACTTGAAATCAGATTCCAGGGCCGTCCCCATACCCCGTCCGGTATGGGCGCCAAATCTATAAACCTCATTACTCCGTCCGGTATGAGGGTGAAACGGGCCGTCCCCATACCCCGTCCGGTATAGGCGCCAAAACACATAAGATCTTCATACCCTGTCCGGTATGGGAGACCACAATCCCAGTAGGGTTCCCTACGGACCCGGTCCGTCCACCATCTCCCAGGATATCTAGTCAGGCTGACCCCATTATACAATTACCCATTTACATAATCTTTCATTCTCTTTTTCTTCAGTCAGCATCATTAATCCACATACAAACAAGCAAAACGGTAATTTATGCCAAACAGATAACATACATCATCAATATCCCAGTCATTCAATTCATAATCAATAAAACAGTAAAATATGCACACGAAACTATAAAATGAAAACATCAAACCTCATACTGCATTTTAAACTGTAAAATAGGTCAAATAACAGTTAACCGACAAACACACTAGACTCGGGCTCCATTAGCGACCTTAAGCAATTTCACACATTCGTTGATTCAATAAATACCGTTTTATCATTGTTGAACTTTAATACCGTGATAGGAAATAGGGTGAGGGGTCCTTACTCGTTTCGGGGTCCGAACACGGCTTCACAGTGCGCCTACAGGCTGTCCCTAATTTTTCCTGAATTTTTTCCGGGGAACTGAAACGCACTACTGGTACCTGCACGTGTTCCAAAAAATTGCAAATTAGGCCCAGGGCCCCTTTTTGGCCAATATTGCAATTCCGGCACGGCGGCTCTGTCGTACTCCGGCGACGGCGCCGCCGCAAGCGGCGGCGATTCGCCTCGGTTTGGCCGTTTTCTGCCGAATTTGGCCACACTTGCATCGATCCTTGCGATAAAACAACCCTAGGGCCCTCGGGGGGCCAAAAAATTACAGAAAACCGAAGCTTACCGGCGGCGGTGCTCTCGGGTGCGGTGGCTCTCCAGTGAAGTTCGTGTTTTGGTGATTCGGCTCCGATCAATCTGTAGAGAAAAGAATGGTGATCACGGTGATATAAAAATTGCATCAAACGGAGGTCGGGAAGGGCCTCATCGGAGGCAAAAACCGAGAAGGGGCGCGACGGCACCGCTGGGTTTCGGCTGTGTTTTCCTGCCGTTTCACTGGGATTTTGGCTCCGATTTTGCCACAGGGGAAATCAGCGTGGAAAAACGAGTCGGGGGTATGAAATTTTCCTCGATCGACGGTCAGAAATCTCTCCGGTGCGGCGGCGGGTGGCGGCGACCGGCATCTCCGGCGTCTGGTTCGTCTTCTCCGGCGAGGGCAGGCGGCTAGGGTTTTTGTGGTCAGGTGTGGGGGTTCTATTTATACCCTTTTACCTTTTGATCTCAGCCGTCTATTTTGTTTTAATCTGGGCCGTCCGTTTTTTGATTAAATCTGGGTCGTCCGTGCGATTGCATCTGAGCCGTCCGTACGCACGCTTGATCTGGGCCGTCTGATCGCGCGTACGCGGATTGCCAACGTGGCCCGTCCCCGGTCGACGTGGTTTTGTCACGTGGCAGATCCTGGTTGGCCGGGACTGCTGACTGGGTCTGCAACGTGGCTGCTGACGTGACCCCTCTTTTTTTTCTTTTTTTTTCTTCTTCTTCATATTCCCGGGTGTTACAATTTAAACTTTAATTTAATGTTAATATAAACAATGGAAGTTATTATCCTTCAATTTCTTTTAAATAGTTATTTAAAATTCTAAAAATATGTTTTATAGGGTATTTTGGTTTTTATCTCAACTCGTCAACCAAATTTATTGTCTCTAATAAATATTTTCCATGTTTATTATCGTGTAGTTAAGGGACATAATTTTTTTTTTATCAAATTAAAAATATTTATTTTATATATAACAATACTAATATAATTTAACTTTACTATAAAAATTAATTTATTATAATAAATTTTTTAAATATATTTTACTTGTGAAATTGAAAAAAATTTAGCTTATATGGATTTAATTATAATATGAATGTACTTGGATTTTATGTAAATATAAAAAATAAACTTTTATATGAAAATATCTAATTAATTATACCAATAATAATATATATATATTGATTAAATTTTGTAAATGAGTTATATTTTATAGAAGTAACTCATTATATTTAAATTTATTAAATTTACTTTAAATAAAATTAATTAGTTGTAAAAATAATACTTCATAGGGATATGAAAAGATTTATATAGTTTATAGTGACAAAATATTCATTTATTGTATATTATTCAATTATAATAATCTTAGTCAAGTATAATTTTAATCTTTTAATAGATAAAATTAGTACTGGTATTTTAATAATTTATTTTTTTGTTAATAAATTTAATGAAAGTTATATTAATAGAATTCTAAATGTTAGTTTTTTAAATTTTTTTTAACATTTTATTAAATAATATCAAAATTATTAATGAAGAAAATGTTCAAATTTATTATTGTTAATATATAATTTTGTTTTATTACAAATTATAATTAATATTCTTTTAATATATATATGATAAAAAAATGATAAACAACAACAATAACACAAATATATATTATATTTTTACTAAATTTTTTATTTATCAAAATCTATTTCAGAAATTAAAAAATAAAATTAAACAACTATAATTTAATCTGCTTCTTGTTAATAATATATTTTCAGAAAAAAAAAGAAAAACACACATCTTAATATTAGAAAACTAATTTAATGATATTGTAAAGAATTAATATAATGTAATATTAGGAAATATTTTTTAAGAAATCAATATTAAGATGTAGACAATTTTCAGTATTAACTTATCGGACAATCTTCTCGGGCTTTTGAATTTGCATCAGGCGGGCTGAAGGCGCTCAATTTTCCATCTCCCGCATTTACACTTCTTATTTTTCTGCTGCCCAGCTTCTCCTTCATCTCTTACACCTCAGACATGGAGTCTACTCTACTCTCCAAACTCGAATCCTCCAATCTTCAGAACATCCATTCTCTCTTCTCCGATTACCTTCGCCCATTATCAGATCTCATCAACTCTCAGAAATCCAAGCTCACATCCAAGCGGAAGCAAGAACAAACCTTAGCAATCCGATCACTCGCCAAGCAGTTCCTTCCCTTTCTCAATAAGTCTCTTTCTATCCTCCCTAAACTTCTATCAAATTCTCAACAAAATCAACAAACCCCATTTGAATTGTTTGACACGTACAAATTATGCTTGGATTGCTTGGACGTGGTTTCTTCGCAGTTGTCGTGCAAACCCTACACGGTTCAGATACAGAGGGTAAGGATGATTTATTGTTTGGTGGCGTGGGAAAGGTATGAAGATGCAGGAAGCCAAGGGCTCGGGGTCTTGGAAAGGCTTAGAGGCACTAATTGTGGTTCGAATAAAAGGAGTTCGAAGAAGGTGATATTGCCGAAATTGGAAGCCGGTGATGTGGAATTTGTGAAGGTGGTAGTGGAGGTGGTGGTGGTGATTATTAAGTGTGTTGCAATGGGGCAGGGCAAGGACTGTGGGGAGTATAAGAGGGTGCTTGGGCTGGTAGAGGAGGTCAGACCTTGGTTCCGGTTAGTGCTTATCTATTGTTTCAGTGTTTGTATTTGTATTTACGTGCTTAGTCCTTTGGTTTAAGGGATCGCAATCTGTTAACTAGCGGAGCGAACGTAAGCAACTTAAAAAATAATTCATTCATGGAATTTACGAGAAACTTTCGGTGCATTGTTATAACCGTCGCTAATTGTTTTAGTTGAGTTGTTTTCCTTTTCGGTAATGTAGAAACCAAAGAACCACGGGATATTGCTCACGGTTGAATGATTGTTTTCTTCTATATAGAAAAGCAAAGAAGATAAAAATGAGACAGACTTTACTTGGAACGTAAAATTGGTCAAATCTGTTGTGAGAAGGTGCAGGAATATTCTCGAAATTGAAGTCTCAAGTTTGAAATTCTTGATTTCAGCTGAATCGTCCAACATCCTTGCTAATTGCATTGGTTGAGCTGTGTTTTTCTTCATACCAGAAAGTGAAAGCAGAAAACAGCATATAATTTAAACTTATTTGAGCTATAAGCAGTCATCAAAATCTCAAATTTCTACTGTATTTTTTTTGGCTTGGTATCCAGGAAGTGTGCTGTTTTTTTGGAAGTGCATCAGGTTTACTGTAGTCTCAAAAGCATGCAAATTAGTCTATAGTGATAACTGAAATATTAGTTGCAAAATTTTACATTGGCTAACTGTATTGAAAGTGGACCATATCCATGAGTTTCATTTGGAGTGAGATAACCTGTGGATTTTGAAATTTTCAGGGAATTAGATGCCGATGTGTACGAGAAGTTTCATAGGTTACTTGTCACCTATTTGTCTAAATGTGCCATATTTTTAGTTGGAGGACTAAAGAATTTTGGTGGGGATTTAGTGAGCAAATTTTATGTGGCAACATTGACTGAGTATGAGAATTCATCAATGAAAGACCAAATTTACAAGGTGAATAATATTGACATTCTGTCATATGTAATCTTGCATTGTCGAGTAATTTTCTGATGTCTTTTTTCTGCAGTTTTCCCACCGTATATGTTCCTCTTTGCTTTTACCGGTGGATGGTGGAACCTCACTGGTTGTTGACATGTTAGTTTGTGTGTTGAAGACTCTTGGCGCTAAATGCAAGGTAAAAAAAATGAAGTTAGTCATATATCAGTCCACTTATTTTCACCATATATCTGTATTTGTGCTTATGTATACATTTGATATGGAACATTGTTTTTGTCATATCACATATTATAACTAAGCAGGATTACCTATTAGTTGTCTCTTAGGAATGTTATTACTTGTTCAATATAGAATATACCTTTTTAGGTTTGTAATAGATATTAAGATATTGCAGTCAAGCTTTGACAATTTTGTTTCGCTGGATACAAATTGAAAGACTGATGTCTTCCTGGTCTGTGGTCCTTTCTGTGTGTGGGTATCTGAATGGTTCCATTATTCAACTTGGTTAGCATGAAATTTCCTATAATCTGGTTTATAATATCATGCTTTAACTTCTCTTGATTTAACAGGGCATATTCCTTTGATTTTCATTGTTAAGGCCATTCTAGTTTTAATCAGTAACTTTTCAATTATTTGGTTATCAATTTTATCTCATCCAAGATTAAGCACCACTAATTTGTTATTGCTCAAGCATTTCGGATTAATGTATTCCTGCACTATTGCTTCAGAGTTGCTGCCATATTTTTCTCCCAAAAAGAGATAAAGATTTAAAGAAGAAGAAAGAAAAAGGAATTCAGTGAGATGCAATTTGGAGTTTGGACGTTGGGTCTTGTGACTCTTTGAGCTAACAAATAGCTATTGCTGAGACATCAGATTTTCTATTGGGCCCATAAGATAAGGATGAATAATATGAACATTGACTAGCGGAAAGTCCCAGACTTAGACTGCTCTTTGAACTGGTTGTTCTAATATGATAGAAAATATTTCTGACCGCATAAGAAATAAATTTCCTAAACCAATAACAAGACTTTTTTTTTAAATAAGCTGTGCCCTCAATAACACATAAGGATTATAATTAAATAATTATTACATTATTGAGATATATACATTCTAGAATTTTCCTACTCTGCATCAGTATTCCACTCCCTCCCTTTCCCTCCACCCCCCAAAAAACAAAATGGATATTTTCATTTCTACTTATTTGGGTTGTTTTGAGAGGAATAAGGAACACTATTCAGACATTTGGTGTTTTTATTGGAGTGGAACTCGAGTATCCAACTGATGCTCATTTTCTGCTAATCTTATCTGGATAGGATTGTGTGCTTAGCTTCTTTCTGAACTAAAACACAGTTTTTTTTTTGAGCTGTTTCTCTTTCTACACTGTGAAGGGATTGGGTTGTGATCTTTTCTTACACTTTTGTTTTATTTGTTATTTTTTGTATGTTCTCTCTTTTTTGGATTATAGCTTATACTCTGCCATATCATTCTTTTTCTTCTCAAAAGGAAAAAAAAAACTTATCCTCCCCCAGGTTGCATTTTTTTTTTTCTGTTCTTCAAGTACATTTATTTTTCTATGCATAATGAAAGTTCGAGTCCCCCCAAGGATTGTTCATAGTGTCTCTTCCTGTTTGTTTGTGTGATTTCTCCTCAATTGTTCTATCAACAAATCCTTTTCAGCCTTAAAAATAGTCTATTTCCTCGTTATAAAAAATTCTGTAATGTGGTCCTTTATCATATAACTATCTTCATCTTTGCTATTTTTGTACCTTCCACCTTAGTATCCTCTCGAGCTAACTTTTCTTTTGATAGAAAAAGGAATCATATTAAGAAATAAAGAAAGAAGGTATGAAGAAAGGACCAGAAATCTTATAAGAAGAAAAAAAAAGAAGGTTAAGTAGTTTTTCGAACAAAATAACTAATCAATCTCTATATAAAACAGACAAAAATAAATCTTTAATGTGCCCATGTGCCTGATATCTTGTCCCTAGGGATTATAAATGACGACGACTGGTCCCTGGAATTTCTTTCATCTCTTTCAAGCCTAAGCATCCATATTCTTACATGCTAACAAAAAGCAAAGCCTAAAAATTACTAAACGAAGCACATCGACAAATTAAAGTAATTGTGAATTTCCAAATGTGGACTTGCAGAATCACAAAAAACAAGACCTTGCTATAACTTAGGAGAGGAAGCTACTAATAAAAGAGGACCGTAAAACTCTCTCAATCATGAGATAAATCAAGACCCATGTTGTCAAAATTGAAAGAGCTTATCGAATAGACTTAAACCATGTTTCATTTGGTCATCAATGATGAGTGTAGATGGCATGTGTTTTTAAACATTTGTGACCAACAACATGTGGAATGTTGACAGATGACGCATCGATAGTTAGTTAGCTCAACATTCACCTCTAGACTCAACGAATTGCTTGGTTGACTTATAATATCTTGGCTTGAATATTCATTTGATTAGTCTGTTTGGTTTATTTACTAGAATTAGGTAGGGATGGGTTTTAATGCAGTATGTAAAAGATTTTGGGTGGCCAGACACGACCTCTGGCTTTCTTGGCTGTGCTTGATTGTCCATTTGGGTTTGGCTTGGCTAGGGTTGGGCTAGTTTTTTTATAAGGTAATATGTTTCATCGTTGTTATGTGTTTTAGGAGGGAAAAATCACATGGATACTTATTCCTTCACTATGATTTGGCTTAAAAACATTGTCCCACATTATTTGGTATTTTGTTGGTGTGGGTTGTTTTTGATTTCTCTTCAATGTTTTTTGATTCATCTCTTAGAGGGACATAGTGGAGGAAGAAGCTAGAATATCTCACGGAAAGGAGCCCGCTTTGCTAGCTTGTGGGTTTTGTGGTTGGAGCCTAATTATAGAATTTTGGGGACTGCTACTTCCCTTCCTAGTTTCTTTGGACAAAATGATTTTCTTGGCTTCTATGTGGAATAAGGCTACATGGGTGTTTTAGTGATACATCTTTATCATTGTAATAGAGAAATTAGGGGCCTATATTTTTAGTAAGCTTTACGAGGATTTTTTCTCCTCCGCTTTTTTAATAATCTTTATTCTTTTGTAATAAAACTAATGATAATTTACTATTTTTTACCAAGTTAGGCATGTTGAGTGTGAAAAGCTTGGCTTAACTTGGCCACCTCTCAGTTGGTTTGGCCCATGCCCATTAATCACTCTCTTGGTGACTTTGGATTTGGGAGGATGAGGGGAAAAAGTTTTAGGCAAGTGCAAACTTAAGTTGCTCTCTCCAAAGGCTTTGGCACCGGGAGATCTTTTTTCAAACGAGATTTTGCATTTCCTTTTCATTAAGGACATTTTAGGAAGAAATGATATTTATTTTAGAATTTATTTATAAACCACATTTAGTATAAGAATCTCATCCAAAATGATAAAAAATGATAAAAAGGAATTTCAAGTGGAATTGAAAAATATACATCCTAGTTACCGTCAATTTGACAGAATTTGAGATGAATTATTTTAATATCACTTCAGATTTTCTATGAGGTGTATTTTTACAATTTTCTAATAAAATTATCATCTTTTAGATGATTTTGGGCGCTCATCAGATAGAAAGTTGGTTCGAAGAATAGAGCCAAATTTTGGAAGGATCAATGGATAGAAGAAAGTCTTCTCAAAGACCAATATTCTTAGATCTTTGTTATAGCTCAACAGAAGATGCAAAGATATGTGATCCATTCATGGACCAAAAAAGGGGGTGAGAGGGTTTGGCAAGTTCTGGTGTTAGAAAATTTGAATTATTGGGAGATTGAGGAGTATGGACAGTTGTTGAACACACTTTTCCTTGCGTCGATGGATGGTAACAATGATAGTCCCCAATGGAGTCTTACGATGAAATGAGTCTGTCATGGTCAAAATACGTCTATAAGTCGCAGTTTTAAACATGGTGGTAATAGGATGAGATTCTCGGGACAGACAAATTTGGGAAGACAAGTAGCTTATTTCATAGTCGAAGGGTGGGAGGTAAGCAAAGAATG
>NW_019014544.1:376516-395790 GCF_000150535.2 Carica papaya
ATGATGTCCCTTCGTGCGGTTGCACTGCTACAATATGGGCTCGTCCATTGTTCTTTGGTTGTTCTCATTTTTGTTCCCACTCGTGGCTTGGTGGTTTTCCATGCAATTTCCAGCACCCCTCACGCGTATGACGTGCCTTCTTGCAGTAGGTACTCCATAGAGTGTCTTTGTGGTCACAGTTTTGAGTATTTGGCTGGCTGGTCCTTTCATTCTCGACTGTTGGCATTTTTTCTGCATTTGTGGCTATCTTATTGCTGTTACTAGTAACTAAAGCCGAACTATCAATCCCCTTCGGTTCAAGCATCAATTCTCTTCTACTTTTTTCTCCTTGGATGAGTGCCACCACATCATTGAAACTTGGAACTTCCAGTTTGTTAAGAATCTGAATTCTAAATAAATCAAATTCTGAATTGGGTCTAACAAGAAAATCATAAACTCTATCTTGTTTTATAAACTGCTTCAAAATTGTTGCATCATCGGGATACTTGATCTTAACCCTATAATGATCAAGTTCTTGCCAAAGGGCCTTCTTTTGATTGACATATTCAGTGACAGTCCTATCTCCTTATTTTGTAGTGATCGTCTTAACTTTGACTTCGTATACTTGGGCAACATCCTTTGCCTTGGAGTACGTTTCTTGAATTACATCCCATACATTCTTGCAAGTGGCTAAGAACATACATGTGACGCTAATCTCTGGAGTCATGGAGTTCCATAGCCATGCCATGATTATCGAATCCTCCTCATCTCACGTTTCAAATCGTGGATTTTCCGGTTTTGGCTCTGTCCCTAAGATGTTGCTAATTTTTTCTTTCCCTTTTAGCACAGTCCGGACAATTTGGGACCATTTAAGATAGTTTTTTCCATTTAGCCTATATGTAACCTGAATGTTCTATAATTCCCCGGCTTGAGGTCTAACGATTTCTGCATCCTCCAACTATATCATACTTGTTATTTCTACCACCTCCGACATTCTTAATCGAACCAAGTAGTCCCAAGACAATTAAGGCTGGTTTGAGTCAAGTAAAATATTAGCGATGAAGCCTGATACAATCCAGGTACTCTCTTATAAAAGCTTCCTGGTAGTAGTGGTGGTAAGGCAGAAACACGGGGCAATTCGCAATTCCGTACAATTTCGTACAGAGTGGCAGGTCAAAAAAATTTCGGCGGCGAATCAATGGAACCTTGGTGATGAAGTAGAGTCTCAGAAAACTCCTCGACAACAAGACAAAAAAAAAAGAAAAAAAGGGAACCCTACTATGAAGGCAGAACCCTGCTATGAAAGCTAGGGTTTCAGTTCCTAGAAAAAGAGCCTAAAGCTCTGATACCATATTGTAGTTTGAGAGGGAAAATTATATTTGTTATTACAATTACAATTGATTTATATATAGAAGCTCTAGTTTATAGAAACGGAATCACATCCTACAATCTGTGGGATATTCTCATCCAATAATTTGCGGGATGTTCCCATCCCATAATCTGTGGGATATCAACCCACAAAAAGAAAGAACTAACCGAATTAATTTAATTCTAGGGAGACTAACTATTATATTTGGACTTTCCTAATTTAATCTATACATGTGTAAAACACATTCTTCCACGCTAATATTATGTTAAATAAACTGTTGTAATCTTGTTACATGTTCAAAAGAATACATATGCAAATTTATAGGGATTCTTATTTCAAGTGAACAAAAGGACTAGGAGCAGTATATGGAGAAGACCTATGCACGATACTACTGTAAAGGATAATACAAATTATACTGGAAATTATGCTCTATATTCTAACATTTTTCTCTTAGTAGTTTGTGCCATATTCTAGGAGCAAGCAACATATATTGGTATAAACCTATTCATGAAGATATATGGTTTGCTTTACTTCTTATTTCAAAAAACTGAATTGCTTTACTTATATATATTTAAACATTGATTAAATATCAAATTTTGGCAGGTTGACGTGGATGAAGAAGAAACTAAGTTTGTTGTACTAGTCTCTTACTGTGCTAATAAATGTCAATTAGCAGGTACTAGCTTTCGTAGTACTGTAGCAAGACATCTAAACGACATAATGGGTGAACTTTTTGAGGTATATAGTTTACTTGTTTGCTATTACATGTGTCTGCCATATGATCTGGAAGTAACATTTGTCTGACACTATATGCAGGTTACAGCCCCTATCAATATTATTGTTAGACTTTATGCAAGTGGCTTGTATTTCACCAGATGTGATGTTAAGCAAAAAATAAGTGACGTCATATCCTCTGGGGGGACAAAAGATGGGTCTGCAATTATAAGTTTGCTTGACGCTAAGGATGAATGGCAGGATTTAGCTGCTTTGCTGCATTTATTGGAAGATCACTGTCATATTGTTTGCAAAGATTACTGTGCACAAAAAAATATGACCTCTATGAGTTGTAGTCAGAAGAGTTTGAAGGCTTATCTGTTGTCTTACTTAGATGCACTGAAGTTCTTGTGCCAACCACTAGCTGATTTGATCAGTTCGGAGAAAAAACAGATAGTAGATGGAACTAAACTTTCCTCCGTTTCTACTCATTTCAGTGTTATGCTGGATGCATTTCATCAATTTTGTGATATCTATCTTTTTCTTCTCAAGTGAGTTAGTAGCAATTATATTTATGTTATATTCATTACTGTAGCTGTAACATATCAGTTGCTTATGATGGGAAGAAGATTATTATTTCCATGTTGCATTTTATCTCTTAACTTTTATATTATCTTTTACTTCTAGAGGCTACAGAGTCCTGATTATTTATAAATTTGATTATAGCTTTTTTTCCTAATCTTGTAGATAGACATCTCATGATAGTCTACAATTCATCTGTTTTTCCAGGCTTAATTTTGAAGTTAATTTTCTATTCTAATTTTTTTTTAATTTTATTTTCATAATGCATCAGTGGAAAAAGTCTCTAGCTGATTGTAACATCATGCCAAGTTATAGGTGACTTGAGAAATTATACTATTGCTTAATGTTGCTAACTTATTGACCTAAATTCCTGTCTTTCCTAGTTATGTGGGTCAAGCAGCTGTTTCTAAAGCACATTTTTTTCTTCTTTTTGCCAGGAATAAGTCCAAAGGGAGGCTAATTGAATTTGATGATAACAAGACAATATGTACTATTGTTGTGGCTGCATTTGTTCTCTCTATCAAAACAGAGCTTAGCATAAAGGTCGCTTTCTTGTTTTTTTAATATTAAAATGGTTTGAAGTGGACTTATTATGCATTCTTGATTTCTAGGTTTTCATATAGGTTTTAAGCTTTCATTCTGGGTAATGGGTTTGTTCTTTGTTATTTCAGAAGAGTGTGCAGCTATCTAAGCGTATTATTGTCAGTGCACAGCTTCAACCTCAAGAGCTCAAATATTTATTTACCTCTTTTTACAATATTGGTGTAGTTCTATACAGAAATAAGCAGCTGAAACAGGTACCTTTACATGGGATGTTGTGATTTCTTAACTGCAATGTCTTTCTTGTTATTTATTTGTTTGACCTATTAGGATAACTAAATTGTCCCATAACTTGGAGTCAATATCAAATTATTGGTCATTAATTTTTCTTTGTGTTCCCAGTTGTTTTATTATAACCACAACCTTGCTAGATTGTGGTTAATAGCCACTGCACAATTGTTTTATTATAAAAAGTTATAGGAGCATAGCAATGAAAGAGATGTAGTGATACTGGTTTTTGTAAAAACTTTTAACAATGACTTATGCATTCTCTTCCGAAGCAGTAGTTTTGCTGAAGTGGACTTTCAAGACTCTTGTTCACCAGATTTTAGAATTTTATACCTTTTTGAGTGTCAGACACACTCTATGAATTTTAGCTGATATTGTCAAAGGATGAGCATGACTTTCTATCAATATAACTAGTGTTTTTTCTCCCTTTTTAATGTATAAGAAGCAAATTCTAACAGTGAAATGTGCTTCCCAAATGAGAAACTAATTGTAGAATGAATTAAATTAATGTTTTTGTTTCAATTGAGGCTGCAATGTTATAGGGTGCAGAAGACTTCTTAAATAGACTCTTCCCTTTTCATAAAGATTCTCAGTGTTATTTGTGATTACTTGGTGCTAAGTAACTTTAACTAGTATGTTCCAATTTATCTGTTTGTTAACCTGATAAACAGTGTTCATTATGTATGTAAAGTAATTTTAAGAGGAGTAGATTTGTACTAATTATCAATGTTTTGGATGTGCTTATTTTTCTATCAAATTAATTAGTCCATCTGCCTTCTTAGAATCTTTTCTTCATCTATTCTTAGATATTTATTTCATTGTCAGTTAAGAAAATAAGTGTTTTTTAATTTGTTTGTTGGCAAGCATAAGAAATATGTGTAAGTAAATTGCCTGATTGAAATAAAAAATATTTGTAAAAGAATTAGCATATCCATTTAAACTATAGAGATATATACTTCATCATCAGTCATAAAATATTTTCAATAAGGCTATTCTTGAATGAATTTCACTTGTTCTAAACATAGCCAAAATATGTAGGATCACAAGCCCACAACAGATAGTTTATTGTTTAAAAGTGCTAAACATTGGTGGTTTTGGGTCTTTAAATCACAAATATATATCACAGTTTTCCTCAACACCATTGATGCGGGATGTACGGTGTTATAAAGTTTCTCCACTAAGTAGATGGCGTGAGTTAGAATTGACGCTGATTGTAAGCCCCTGAGCTCAAGTAAACTCAATAACTTTTTGGATCTCAATTGCTAACTTTCCAAATCTCAAGTTCAAGTTATTAGTAGTGTGTGATTTAGGAATTTACATTAACTCAACAATCAGACATATTTCTAATGTGATTGAGATTGAGTGATAGAGATTGTGATAGTCAACTGACAAATGGTTCTAGGCCTGAGGTGTTACAAATAATATTGAGGCACATACTAATTTGATGACTCAGGTTTAGTGTGATCTTGGACATATTTGACATTGGATTTGTTACAAATAGTATTATGATTTATAACTGTAACGTGACCTTAATGAGAACTTTAAGGATTGCATGATGGAAATTATGGTGTTTCAATCCTACAATGAAAAGATATGTGATGTTGAGTTTCAAATAATGATCAATTCACGTGCTACTAACAAATTTCTCTTTGAGTTATTGAGGGTAACTAGTTTGGGGCTTAAAAGTTGCTGGCCCGAGAGTGTTTGGGTTTGAGGCATTACAAAATATATACATTTTTTTAAATTTTTGTTGGAAAAAGTAATTCCAAATAGTAAAAGTATAAGAGGAGATTGCAATATGCAGTATTCTTTTTTGTTATTTTGACAGTGCCTGCAACTTATGAAGGGATGTTTTTTTACCAAACAAGCTGCTATAAGTGCATTTTTCAGGTAAGAGTTGTTTATATGATCATTTTTACCGAACATAGCAATTGCTTATTTAAATAAATACCTAATTACTTCAAATAATTTATAGCACCTGGTCCTTTTTGCACATTTTCCGGCTATCACGAATACCCTTTAAGTCCTACGGTTACCTTAAGCACTTGGAAAGACCAAAGGATCTTGCTTTTGGTGGTTGTCTTGATGGATTTAAAGATAAAGATATACGCAAAAGCCAACTGCTGTTCTAATCTCGTTACTTCAAATAATTTAAAGCACGTGGTCCTTTTTGCATATTTTCCTGCCATCATGAATACCTTTTAAGTCCCATGGTTAGCTTAAGCACTTGGAAAGACCAAAAGAACCTGCTTTTTGGTTGCTCTTTTGATGGATTTAAAGGTAAAGATGTATGAAAAAGCCAACTGTTGTTCTAATGTAATGATTCCAGTATTCATCTTCTTTTAAAACACAAATTCTTATTGAATTAGATGAAGGTAGATTCTTGCTTTGTTATGTGATGGAATATAAGGATTTACACTAAAAGTGTACTATTTTCTTAAAATTCAGTTAGTAGCTAGTGCAATGTGGGTTTGAATTCGTAAAAGAAGAAGCATAGGTACAATTTGCAATTTCATATCATGATTAACAGGGTGCAGATTGGGAAAATAGAGCTAACTAATTCATTCGTGTAATCTTGTTCTCTCATATCACGATAACAAACTCTTTCAGTTGGATTATTTATTCATTTCTCAAATGTCTGAATTTGGAACTGTGGTTTTTAAGTTATTTCAGTCTTTTCACAGGCTTCATTGGCTTTGAAATTATGCTATAGAGCATCATGGACTTGTGTTGTACTTCTATGCAAGATGTTTGAGCATACATCACAGGAGTCCCAAGAGGATCTGTCAGAAGAAGCTATTACTAACTTTGTCACTGAGTCATGTACTCGGTGTGCATTTTTCTTGGATGTTCTCCACCAATGTGGTGATCATAAGATTAAAAAAGTCATTGTAGGCTGTCTTGAAAATTGGTGCATGGCTGGAAACTTGTTCACTAGGGTGCCTGCTCCCATGCCTATTGTAAAACAATGGATCAAGGTAACATTTGTATAAGTTTTTTCTTTCCTATTTTTCCTTGTTTCTGCTTTCTAATTGTTGTTAATTGTCAGATAGTAGGCAAACTTTATAAGGATTCAAACTTGGGGGTTGATGATTTGAGTTTATATTCGTTGCTGTCATCTTCTACTGAAGTGTCAAAGAAGATGGGAATAATTTTAGAACAGGTTTGTCCACTTCAAATAATTTTCTTATTTTTACTTAGAATGAAATTCAATTACACTTATGTGTGAGTTTATTTGTCTAGTTTGCTTATTATTAATAGCTATTTGCTTATATTTTTTATTGAAATTTGTTGAGCAGGAGCTTCTTGCATATGAAGATATTTATTCTCTCGATCCAGAATTATGTAAATTAATGCAAATAAAAATATGTGATATTCTTTTGAAAGATGTATATACAACAAAGGATTGTTGCTTAGACAAATTAAGAATTTTACTTAAGAAAGGAAGAGCATTGAAGGCTTCAGGGATTGAACATTTGAAGGGCTGTATTCAGTGTTTATCTGAAGCAATTTCTCTATTGGTAATTAGATTCTACTCATGCATCTTTTCACCTTCACTGCTTATAAATATTTGCTTGCAAAGTTTCTTTCCATTTTTTTAGTGGCTTTCATAACTTGTAATAGTCAATTAAACAGAATGATGCTAATTGTGCAACTCATAGCATTGGAACCAAATCTCATCATAATTTAGCTGCTGCCTATTGCCTACGAGCATTCTGTTTACAGGAAGCTGAACCCAACTCAGAGGTGAGAATGTATTAAAAGCTAGTGTAAAAAATGAGCAAGTTGTTAGCTCTTTTGCTATTCTGTCAATATTTTGTAACAGATAATTGTTAGACCTTTTATTATCTCTTCTCTTACGAGCAGCAAGTCCTTCAAGATATTAGTTCTGCCTTAAATCTGTGGTTGAGCATGCCGGAGCATTGCTATTCAGATGTCGAGTGCAAAATTGTGCATGAACATACAATAATGTTACTCTACAATGTAATTGATCTATTGTCTATCAAGGTATATATTTGTACTGATGTTTTTTCTGAAATAATCTATTTGTACTATTTTAATATATTGCACCAAAATTTAACCATTGCTCTATATTAATGGCATTACTTTTATTCAGGGTGACATTCAACATCACAATGACATTTATAAGGTGGTCTTTAGATTATTCAAATGGAAGAATGTTGAATTGCAGAATGGACTGACCATGTTATGGGAATGCAGAAGGCTAACTCATGCTCTTTGTGTTTCACCCATAAATGAGGCATTGATTCTGAACTTATCAGAGCACTGTGGTGAACATTTAAAGTCTGTTGATTTCTGGATTGATTTACTAAAGGGATCCCGTCCATTGCTAGTTGGATTAAAACAAAATCTACCGCTTTTACCTCTTAACTTTTCCCAAAATTTATCAAATCATGAATATCCTCTTCGATCAGAGATCACTGTTGGTGATGTGAAAGAAGCAGCTTCTGAACTCATTTCTAATGTAAGAACCTAGTTTTTTATTAGAAATAATTATTTCTCTGATTTAAAAAATTAAATGATATATTTTTTTACTAATCTCATTGAAGGTTCCTCTATCCAATCAATCTGCTTTTCTTGTGGGATATCTCTACTATGATTTGTGTGAAAAACTTATCTCATGGGGTCGACTCTCTGAGGTAAATCTTCTTAGATTTTGCTTTCATATTTATGGGATAGAAAATTATTGTTGTCCTGAAAAATTGGACGCAGCTTTCAGACAATATATATAACATGTGGCACATTTTAGCTTCTTTGAAGCTATTATGCAATCTGCAACTTAGAAAGCACTTGGTAGATGTTTTTTTATGAAACCAACCGGCACTGAAAGGATCTCCATATGTTTATTTATTTTACTTCTTGTGGTTACTTGCCATTTGGACAAGTTGAGCTTTCTCTCAACTGGTTAGAATACACAGCTTCATTATTTTGGGACCATATTTATTATTCTTTAATTTAGCAAAAGTACCCAAGTTGACAGAATTTGACTGTAGAAAGGGTTGGCTGCAGAACTTTTTTAGGGTTATAATCTGCAGGAAGAAGGTTAATCCAACACTTGAGTGGGTATTCACACCTAAAACTGGTAGACAAGTCAAAGTAAACGTAAGGATAGTTTAATAATTGGCCACTTGTCTGAAGAAGTTATGGGGGAGACATAGAGGAGACATGTTGAAGGTGCATATATTTTCGTTATAAGCTGGCTGCCTTGTTGTTGAGCCTTTGGTGTGGATTGATTTAATGCAGCATGCAAACATTTTTTCCTTGGGGTCAATGTATTAGGCTTTAGCTTGGGGTTTTGATTTATATTAGGATTGGTTAAAGATTTCTGTTTTTCCATTAATTTGCATGAAAAATTACTTACAACCTTAAGTCCTCATCTTTTGTATTACAATGTTAATTGCTTATGAATTTTTCCTACTCTCTAGGCTCTTTCATATGCAAAAGATGCCCATCGGTTGCGTACTCAGCTCTTTCAAGAGAAATTTAAGTATTCTGTCGAGCAGCAAGTTGAAAAGTGCAATGATTTTGGAAACGATATTGAGAAGCATATGTACAATCTTACAGATTTCCAAGTGTCCAAGTCAGTTGCTTGTGTAATGTGGTCCTTTGAGACTGTTTTGAGGGATGTGAATGGTTGTTATCTTAGTCCCTGGAATGTGCTTCAATGTTATCTGGAAAGCACTCTTCAGGTTGAGTTATCTTTCTTTTCTCTTGAATCTTCTTATCAAAGTTTTACCTACAAAATCCATTTCCTTCTATTAATACATTGAACTATAAGATATATTTTATTACTTATATCATTGGCAGGTGGGAGTTATCAATGAATTGATTGGAAATGGCAAGGAGGCTGAAACCCTTCTTCTATGGGGAAAAACCATCTCATCCTTGCAAAGCTTATCACTATTTACAGTTGCATTTTCTTCTGTTTTAGGTCTGAATATACGTAATTGTTATTTATTTTCATAATTATCTCATCATTAGTTGTTATTTTTCTAGTTGGTTGAGAAGAGATGATGATAACTTTGTTCTTTACTTTTAAATTCGTTAGGGAGACTGTACCGTAAGGAACATCTTTGGGATTTGGCAGAAAAAGAGCTCCTAAATGCCAAACAAATATTGGTAAAGAGCGGCAAAGATTTTTCTTGCCTGAAGTGTAGATTGATACTCGAAGTCACTGTTGATCAACAGCTTGGTGATCTACATCGAAGTCATTTTGATAGCACTCACAGGAGTTCTACAATAGAGAGATTATCATATGCCCAAAGCCTATATAAGTCAGCCTTACACAACCTAAATCAGTCCGAATGGAAGAACCCTGTTAGTTGTCCTATAGAGGCGAGCGATGGTGGCATTAGAAAAGCTTGTTTCAAGAGTGTTGATAACTGTTCTGAGGTCTCTTCCGATTTTGAAAGAATTCTGTCAGATAGAAGAGAATCAGCAGAGGATCCAGAAAGAGAGATGGATGGTAGAAGACATAGGAAAACTAGGGGTGCATCAAAAACTTTGATAAAGGAGCAACGTTTGGTAAATCGTTCCACGCGTCAATCCTCAAAGGACCAAAATATACACAGTTCTTTTAACATGAAAACTGAAAACATAAAGCAATTGACATCTAGTAATATCTCTAGCAGTTATGTTAAATCTACCTCAAGGGAGTTACCGTTGGAAGTAAAGAATCCAACTAGTGATGCTTGCATTTGCGACAAAATGATGTGTTGGCTATGCCTTCGAAAAGAAGTTATGGAATCTGGTCTACTAAGCAATTACATTAGTTTGAAATGGGAGATTGTTCGTAGGCGGCTTTCCTTGAGGGTGCTCAATGGCCTAGTATGGATGAAAAAGCATGTTATAGCTTATGCATGCATAAAAAACACTAAGCTAGTTAAGTTGTCATCTGATATGTTCTTGTAAAATATGTATGTACTAATAAAATTCTCGGTAACTCGTTTCAAAATTGTAATGCCATGAAGAACTAGAATTTCTAAAAATTATCTATCATTGCCCCCCCTTGCCATTATGGAATTAATTTAAAATCTATTCCTAACTCTATAATTGGATCCCAAATTTAAACATTATTCCTTACTTTGTAATTGGGTCTCAACTGTAATAATGGAAGTAGGAGGAAACTGAGCTTGTGACTCCTTTAAAGGATAGTTGTAAATTGGAAAAAGAAAAGTAGTAACAACTGAAAAATTGAATTTTACTCCTTACTGGTTTTTATTTGCATTGGCTGCATGATTATCTCCATTGTATATTTGAGTTTCTTTTTTTGTGATTATAGTTTTGGTGTTCCTCCTTCCTGGACTTTCAGGAAAATGCTTGGAAAGTTGTGGCCAAACTCATCAGGCACATGATTTTATCTTGCAAAGTATTTCCACAATGTTCAGCAGAAATGCTTTCTATCACAGTTACTCTTCTTCTTTGGTATTGCTTGATTTGATTGAAAAGGAGTTCACTGGAGATGTATTCACCATTGAACGTGCAACGCTGCTTTATAATATCTGTTTGTTATCCCTAAAGGGTTACCATTCCAAGAATATAAGGTATTTTAATGTTACAAGTGGTTGGCTCTTGTATATTGTTCTCTACTTGTCATACTACTATTTTCAAGCGAAATTATACACTGGTTTTTCCTTTTCCTTAAATCAAAGAATTATAATCCTGAACAATTTAGAAGGAACTAAAATATTTTGGATTTGATTTGCAGGCATGTGAACTAACTCCCTTTTCTCTTCATTTTATTTTTTTCACCAGGACTACATGCTGTAATGTATTTAATATTGAGTTAGAAAAAGTGGCAGGTTGGTTGATGTTAGCCTTTGTTCTTTGCCGTGAAGTTCCCATGCTTTTCCAAAAGGTAAGACCTTTCTTTTGCTTTGTCTGTTGCAATTACTAATTTCTTAAAAAATATTGTAGCTCTAGAGGTTCCTACATACAAGCTTGATTATAAATGCTTGATGATGGTTCATCTTTTATTTTGTCTATTGCAATTACGAATATTGTAGCTTTAGAGGTTCTTGCATACAGGCTTGATTATAAATGCTTGATGATGGTTCATCTCAAATGTATTAGTGGTTTGCCTTAATTTAGGAAAAATAGGCAAAGATAAATATTTAGGATATTTACTCCATATTAATGGCAGGACTAGTGCTCTATTTCTTATATCATGCTATAAATAGCACACTTGTGTTCATTGACAAGATATCCAAGCCAACATCTTAAAAGAAAAAAAAAGGATGTTTGAGACATTTTGTCTCTTGTTGTATATTGGCATCCCGTTTTAGATTTAGGAGTTGGGCAGTGATGATTTTACCCGAAATTTGGTGGGTCAGAAATTAGTAGATGTTTAAGGGAGTAAAAACTTCTGCTTTTGCCTTACTATCTCATAACAAAGGAGCTTGTGGGAGTTCCAAGATGTTAGGGACTTGTTAAAACTCACTTTGGAGGAAAGGAGTAGTGACACGTGCTGGTTGGAACCACCTGGAACTTGAATTTACAACAGATGCAACAATGTCAAATGGAAATTGAACCACCCTTCGGGTTATCTGCAAGAAAGCTTTGGAGCGTTGATGTTTCTTGGTATGAAAAGAGTCCCTAATATGGAGAATATTACTACTGTAGAATGTACATCATGTTCATATGTATATTCATATCATATGTTATGATTTGAATATATCACGCTAATTCATTATGTATAGATGATGAGATTCTATTGATACAGAACTAATTCTAATAGACTTATTGGAAAGTATCATTAGTGTGCATCTAGTAGGGATTGAATCTGCGAATTCATCAATTATGAGTTGAGTGCTTTAACCATTTAGCCATAAATGCTTAGCAGGGATCCTCATATATGGTGAATAACCAAATTTTAATATAAATGAAATCTTTAGAATAAATCAATGCAATTTATAAGAAATCAATGAAAAGACATCAATTCAATTCTTGAATTTTTGAATTAAAAGAAATATTGAAAGAGATCAAGAATTCTCAGTATTTCTTAGATTCATGAACCCAATTCAATTCAGTGGGATTTTTCATTCACATTTTTCTTGCTTTACTACTCAAGTTGCATTATATACTCATCACCAATACATGGCAGGATTCATCATGACAAGGGCTTTTGCTGATGGAGTTATATTTTTTTTATTAAAGATTACAATTCAAAACAGAATGAAGATAATGTATTTGCAATAACGTTAGATCATAAGTAAGTTATCATATCCAATTTAAGTTGGGCCAACCTCTTTCTTGGGTTCCATACTTTGAGACTTTATATCCATAACGATGTCATGCTTGATTTTGTTGGGAAAAATTTGGTGACTTATATCAACCAAACATAATAAAGGATTTTGAGTCTTTTGTTAATCAGTCGACACCCAGATTTGAACTAAGAAAAAAGGCGTAATTGACTCTTCTATTGTGACTTGATTTATTTCTTTTTAACAATTATATCTTTTTACCTGATTTACTTTTTTTTAACACTTATTTACTTTTTTTGTGACTCTCCTCAAGTTGAGGGAATAGATGTTGTTCATTATCAACTTGTTAATGAGAGTTTGGAATGTTGGATTGTTTATGCTTTTAGTTTACACGTATTCTAGTTGAGAATTGGTGGATATGTATGGCGTACATATTAGACTACTGTTTAAGTTTTTCTTAAATAAAATATCTGTCAATCTCAATATATTTCGTTTGGTTATGTTGCATTGGATTGCAAATGATATTTTTGACCAACATATTATAATATAACACATAATTTTTTCATTTAATTTTTAAGATCTTCCAAAATTATTTTTGTCCATAATAGTTCACATATCTTTAATACCATTGTTTGAAATTCTAATTCTACATTTAATCTTACAATTAGATTTCGTTTTTTACTTTTTTAAGTAATTAGATTGTCTTTAAGGAAGGTACAATAATTTGTACTAGATTTTTTCTCTACAATTGACCCTACTTAATCTATGTTAATATAGACTTATAGGAGCAATTTATCATTCTTGCATAATATAGTTCTTTTTTATGGTGATCTTTTTAAATTTTGAAATTGGCTACTTGTAGTTTTGCTCTTTTCAGCTTATGCATATATGGATATATAACACTTACTGCATAGACAATGTCGGATACTATGTGGGATAGATAGATCAACCTTCCAACTAATGTCCAATACATTTCCTTGTTTGCTGGTTGAACTATCAATGGAGTGAGGTTCTAGCATGACCCATCTCTTGCTTTCTTCTAATGTTACAATATAAATTACTTCATTAAGCTATGACATTTTCACTTTTTTCCAACATTTGGATTCTTACTTGACTATACTCCAGGTTCAATCTAGCCAAAAATTGATTTGCACAATATTTTCCTACAAGTTTTTTAAAACGGACTGCATCTTTGTTGTAATCTATGGTTGGACTGTGGTATTGGCCTAGTTCTTGCAACCAATTTTTTTGACATATTAGACTATTCGTTTACTGACATATTGATTATGTCTTCACTATCAAGTCATAAATTTGCGCGATGTCTTTGATTTTGGAATATGTTTTGTCGATTGCATTCTACAATAGAGGCACAACTATTACTGTGGAAAGGAACATTACAATTTTACTTATTTCTGGAGGCATGAGTTCTAGAGATTTTTTATGATAATAAAATCATTTTTATTTGAGAATTTAGGGTCTCTAAGTGTTGCTCTAATAATTAAAAGGTGGTTAACCTTCTCTTTTCCTTTAGAGTGATTTGAATTAATTAATGCTAGCTCAGATAGTTTTTTCTTGTGTATCGGCAGATAGTTTGAATTGACTGAAATTCGCAAGTGGAATTTTTCATTTGGGAATATGCTCCACTATTTTGAGATATTCTCTGAGATAGTTTTTTCTTGTGTATCGGCAGACAGTTTGAATTGACTGAAATTCGCAAGTGGAATTTTTCATTTGGGAATATGCTCCACTATTTTGAGATATTCTCTGACATCCTTTAAACACTAAATGATAATTAATGTCAAAAAGGAAAAAATTATTGAAAATGTTTTACTCAGAACACGTGACTGCGTGAGACAAACACTAGTTCTTCATTGAGTCAACTTTCTGAGTTAGCTTGGACTTGAAACTCCCTGACTTAACTTAGTAATTCCTTACTTTTTGAGTATAGAGGCATGACAAACAGATCAAAATTAGATATAAAAGATTGGACTAGTAGCTAATATGCACAAGTCAATACGTAGAGAGTCAACTAGAGTTCTAGTAATTGTGTTTGGCATTAAAGTTGTACAATAGATCACATTTGACAATGGTGTCGCGTCTGACAACGAATACTGCAAACGAGATGGACAGATGGTGTCATGTCCTTGTTTGGTTTCTGGTTGCGAGTGGGCTATGACTATGTTTGGTTACGGTAGATGATGTCATGGTCGCAGCATGTCTTGTTAGGTTTTTGCATGATAGAGAGGAACACGATTAAAAGATGGGTCATCCGTGACTAAAAGAGCATATGAGGGGTTTTGGTGCCAACGATGAAGATTGGTTTGGCTTCTACTGTTAGCCGACAATGATGGGTGATCTACAATGGGCAATTGTGAATGCTGACCTAGCCCTTCTAGAGTTTTCCTTATCTATTTTCGGTAACGAAAGCCGAATAGTGTTCGTAAAAAAGTCAAAAAATTTTTAACCTTGTGCTTTGATACCATTTTTTGAAATAAAGATGTTAAAGTATTGATATTAACAAAAATACCAAGGAAGTATCACCCGTATACAAAATATGTATATGTCAATTAGAAGGTCAATGACATTGGTAAAATCATTCAGTTTATTAATGTCATGACCCATAATCAAGTAGGTAAAAGTGTGAAATCATCTATTTTTAATATTAACAAAGCTGCTTTCAATTCTTTGAAAAGCTCTATCATTTCTCTTCTTTCACACAATCCAAAAAATCAATGAAGGAATTAAAAAAAAAAGTTTTTTACATAAACTCGCCCAACGCCACAACTCATTTATCAGATCTTGCTATCACCCAATTGATCCCAAAGAGATCGTACACCATAGTCCAAACAGTATATACTATCAGGCACCAAAGTAAGATGTGATTACAAGATTCTGCGTTCATCTTATACAAAAAGCAATGATTAACTAGTATTTTGCCTTTTCTCCTCAACCTGTCAATAGTCAAATACATTCTCTATTCGTTTCCCAAGTAAAAAAGGCAATTCTAGGAGCCACCTTTGTCTTTCAAATCTGTTTAATCGAAAATGGTTAGTATCATGATCGTTGCCCATAGTCAAATACTTATAGAAGATCTTAACAGGGTAATCCCCTTGTTTCCTCAATTTTCACATCAATGTCCCTGCAATCCTCAAGATGAATATGAGATAATAGGATAACAAGGCTTCATATTCTTCAATTTCTCAGTCATTGAGATTTCTTGTAACGTTCACATTTTATCTCCTACTCCTATTGTCCAATAAATAAGCCTCCTCCACCACCATATATTCTTTAATGACACAATAACAAAGATCCTCGGAAATTGATCTTTAAGTCTACCTTTACCAATCCATTCATCATGCCAAAAACGAATTCTGTTGCTCTTATCCACCTTCCACCACATTCAATAAATTTGTGTTTTCCCATACTAATTTTCTTCCATAAACCCCTACCATGTGGACTAGTTACCTCCCTGACTTCCATACCCACTTCCCCTATACCTCAACAAGTCTCTACAATCCTTTTTCATAGTCTCATATCTTACCTCATATCTCCACAGTCATTTTACCTTGAAGCGTGATGTTCATCTCAATAATAGTTCTTAGCCTAAGACCCCCCTTTCTCTGCGGCTTCTTCACCTTCTCCCACATCACTAAGTGAAATCTTCATCCCCCCACAAAAATCAGAACTTAATGTTCTCTAACTTCTTCGCGACCTTAGCAAGAATAGTCAATATAGATAAGAAGTAAATTGGCATATTTGATACTATACTTTGAATCAATGTTGACCTACCACTTTTAGATAAGTAATTCATCTTCCACCTTGCAAGTCTTCTTTGAAACATCTCAACCACAAGATCCAAAGTTTTCACCTCTTTATATTTAGAACCTAAAAAAGTATCAAGATATTTTATAGGAAGATGAAAAGCTTTACATCCAGTGCCCCTGCAAGTTTAAAGTCATCACTCATGTCACTAATTCTTATCAATTCCGATCTTTTTAGATTAATATTTAGTCCAGATACTACCTAAAAATACAAAAGAATGCATCAGAGATGAAACATCATTTTTTCCTCTGCTTGGTAGAAAATAAAATTATCATCAGTAAAAAACAAATGTGATATCTCAACCCTTGAATTACCACTGCCGACAGGCACCCCTTTGATCAAATTAACTTACCTAGCTCTCTCTAACAATGACAAAGATAAGAAGGGAAAGAGGATCTCCCCAACGAAGGCCTTCTAGTTGCCATAAAGAAAGAGGAAGACCCTCCATTCACCATCACATCAAAAGACGTTGTGGTGATACATGTTTTCATCCACTTTATTTATCCTGAAACCTGAACCTTCTAAGCATGTAATCCACAAACTCCCAGTTCACATGATCATAGGTCTTCTCCATGTCTAATTTACAAAATATCTTCTCTCTTGCTACTAAACACATCATCCACCATCTTATTAGCTACCGTTACAACATCTAGAATCTATCCCTCTCCTAAAAAAATGTCTTGACTCTCCCCAGTTACCTCCCTTAGTACCTTCAACAAACGCCTAGCTAGGACTTAGAAATAAGTTTATATACACATCCCATTAAGTTGATGGGTTGAAAATCTTTTATTTCTTTTACTCCCTCCCCCTTAGCAATGAGGACTAGGAAGTTAGAATTGAGCAACTTCATGAAAGAGCCCAACTCATAATTCCTTGAAAACAGCAAGTAAGCCTTCTGTAATAATATACCAAATTCTCGAAAAAACTATATATTAAAATCATCTGGATCTGAAGCTTTGTCACCATTGCACTCTTTGAAGCCATCTAATATCTCTTTTTCTGTGAATTGTTGTTCTACCTCAGCACCACTAGCCTCATTTACTTTCCTAAATTTTAAATTATCAAGTCTTGGCCTTTTCCTATCCTTTTCCTCAAGCAATTGTCGAAAGTACCCACGGATTTGTTCTCTCATGTCATTATTTCCCTTAATGCTGTGATTCCCAATAACTATTCCTCAACATGATTACATATTTTTCTATGGCTTGCCATGCAGTGGAAATATTTGGTGTTGCGGTCACCTTCTTTCAACCACCTCCCCCTCACCTTTTACTTCCACAAAATTACCTTTATATGAATATTAATTTCCACCTCTCTCCTCAGTAACTCTCTTCTACCCATATTAGTCTATGAAAGAAGCCCCTCTTCTTCCTTCTTATCAGTGTCTTCAATCTCCTTCAGGATTCTAAGGATGCATTACTCAGTTTTTCCTTCCTCCTCCTTTGTCCATTTTTATTTCGCCTTTAGAAATATAATATTATTGGCAACTCTGTAGTTCGCATTGGCCTCCACCTTCATATCCTTCCACCAACTCTCCACCATACCCCTAAAGCCCTTTGCCTTGAGCCATTTGTTATCAGATATGAAAAGGAACAGGACCCCATCTAATGTCTTCAGGAGCTAGACAAATGAGGAAGTAATCGGATATGGGTCTTTGTAACACTTTTTGGCACATACTTGCAAGCTACACAAAAAAATCATGAGATATAAGAAAGCGATCAATTCTTGAGCATGATGGGTTGTCTCTTTGATTCATCCACGTTTACCTTCCTCCCATTAACGGTAAATCCACCAAATTCAGCCTATGCACTAGTTTAATTTATTATTACCCCCACAAGTGTTGTTGGCACTCGATCTCTCCGATCTCCTAAGAACCATATTAAAGTCTCCTCCCACAATCCACTTTCCCACCAACCTATTACTACACACTTACCAACTCTTTCCATAATAGTGTTTCTCCTCATTTGTGCCCCTACAATATACTGAATAAGAATTTATTTCCCACCACTCGATCTACTCAAATAATTAAGATATGATAACCTTACCGCTAATCACTTCTTTACACTTTAGCTTCTCCCCTCTCTATAAAATTAAGATGTTCCCTGCCACCTCTTCCGCCAGTAAAGCTTTCCACTCGACATCCCTACAACTCTACATGCTTTTAATTTCCTTCGCCTCTACCGTCTCCAATTCTATTTATTGGATACATAGAATATCATATTTTCACCTATTCAAGCACCCTATAATCACATTTCTTTTTTTTTTGTCCTATCGTTCAAGCCCCGTACATTTCAAGAAATTCTTTTTTCTACCATTTTAAGTATTTGATGTGCTTCTTCTCCCCCATGTTGCTTTTCTTCCTATAATCATAATTAATAAATGATCGTAGTCTTTTTAATTTCCTACAACTCCACTCTTGTTTTCTTTTTCCTTTCACCCCTGATGCCACCACTTCCTATGATTTTTTCTCCCTTTTTCTCATTTTAGTTTCTTCAAACAAACTCGTTACTTTATTCTCAATCCCTTCAAAAGATACTCTTAGAATCTTGTTGATTCTTTGAATATTCTGCATAATCCATATGGAGTGTTCTGTCACATTCATTTCTTCCTTACATCTCCCTCTAGACCAGTACACTGCATCCCCACACTTTCATGAACAACAATGATCGCCATCTCCCTAGCAGCGGCCATTGGACATGTTGACATCAACCAACACCATCGCCAATCCGTGTACATCACCCCTGTCTAAGTCATTTTCT
>NW_019014544.1:398179-417060 GCF_000150535.2 Carica papaya
ACGCTTATGTTTAACTAGTTTCCATACATTACAATATAAATATCAATTGGTGAGGTCTTTAAATAAAGAGAGAACATTGTTAATTAATGAAAAATAAATAATCTTTCTTTTACCACTTATAGGAAATATTACACGCTTATGTTTAACTAGTTTACATACATTACAATATAAATATCAATTGGTGAGGCCTTTAAATAAAGAGAGAACATAACCTTAAGGGTAGAAAGAAAAAGGTGTCTAAGTCTTTTATGTTGGAGCCAAATCTTGACGGTACTGATAGTAGATAAAGTGAAGAGATATAACCTAGGTGCATCTAAGAAGTATAATCCGTTCCTTACGTTAGCATATGCCCAATCATCTTTCCCGAGTTCTGATTCTAAAAGTCACAAGGAAAGAGGAGAAAGATTACTTTGCAATTTAAATCATAGATAATTTAGTCACTGGTAAAATATTAGTGCACAGTTTTGGGACATGAAACACACTCTCAAGGGTAAAATTAGGACTTGCCTACTCTTGCTATTGTGATTAAGGAACCATCTACAATGACTATTTTCTTGCTACTTAGAAAAGGAGCATATGCACAAAGTAGGAAGAGGAATTTGCCCTATGATCAATGGTTCCTAGTAGAAAACTTACTTGAGCATGCTAATAAATTGGTACTTTAGAAACTCAAATAGAAACTTTAGCCTTTCAAATTCTTCTTTAAACTCTTTGTACTCTAGAGCTTTTTCTTCCGCTTGTTGATTGGTCAAGTGAGCCTACTCTCGGGGTCTCTTTTGGGTTTTTTCCCATGTCCATTCTTTGTTGGTGGGAGAATTATTATGTAGCTTCCAACATCTTTCTTTGGTATGCCTTGTTTTTTTGTAGAAGGTCAACCACAAGTTGTCTCAATTTTCTTCACATATCTTGGTTGTGTTGACTTTACTTTTTTGTTTTGTTGGCGTGCTTTCGACGCACTGGTTAGTGTAATGGAGCTCGTTGGAGCCAGATTTCTGCACTTGCCCCTCCCACTTTCTTTTGTAATAATGATAAAGATTACCTCATTCAAGGATTCTTTCTTCTTTTCTCAGTATCTGAATCCTCACTTTATCAAACTTTATATTGAGACCTATCAAGAATGATTTTTTATGCGCGAATCACTGATTAGTAGAACCCTATATGTACAAATTTTCTAGGATGGAAAAAAGAAACAGACAATTAATTACAAAATGTGTAATTTAACCTTATACGAATGGTGTTTTTGACTATAATTACATCTAATAGGATTTGTATTCTACAGGCACTTATGAGTCAGACTCTTGTTTATTAATGAGGTACCTGACACATTTTATTAATCAATTGCACATAAACTGGTTATTTTAGGTCTATATATTAAATTGGTTAGACCTTAATCCAAAGAGCTAAAATGAAATTGGATCGTTTTATGGTTTCATAGTGGATCTAAAATTACTGCTATGTTGAATTTATCTTTTGCTTAAATTTTCTTTTAAAGTTCCTTCTAGAAGCAACTTTTCATGTGCATAAATATTGGGCAAATTTGCTGTCTGCTGTTATTGGGAAAGTATGGATTTGATAGGTGCTCATAAATGAAACTTTGAACCTCCAGAACTCAGCTTCAAATAAGTTCTGATTCTCAATTGCAATATATACTGTAATTTCTGAAAATTTCCGAGAATTCTTTTATTTTAAAAGAGATGGTGGTATTAAAAAAATATCCAAGCAACATTGTTTGAAATTTATTTCGCAAAAGAATTCTCACTCTTTCATTCCCAGTGGATGGGTATTGTTTCTCTTATTGCTTTGCAAAGAGATTTACGTTGCTATTTTGTCCTAAAGAATTTTGTGTCTACGTGTACTTTCTTGTTTTGGGTTGGAGTAATCTCTTTGTAATAATATTTCTTCTAAAACCCTAATTCTCATAAACAAGGCATCAAGCATCTCTATTCATGCCAAAGCATGTGAGAGTGTAAGCTATTTAATTAAATTTAAAAGATCAACTAGATTTAGAAGGTCTATTCTTTAAACATCCAGGCACTATTAACCCAGAAATGGATTCAAGACAAATCTTGAAGGTTCAAAAAGAAGAAGCCTTTTCTTTTAATGTTTAGTTTGTACATATATAACTCTTACATCATCATACTTTCATTTTTGCTTACAAAAATGGTTTCTTTTTATTAAAATGCAACAGGTCTCGAGATTGCTTGCTACTATATTTTTACTGTCGGCTTCAAACAAAGATTCCTGCTTGCCATCTTCTGATAATGCACCATCCCAAAGTCAATGGGCTTCTTATTTTCATCAAGCTTCCCTTGGGACTCACATTAGTTACAAGTTCTTTTCAAATATGAGTGCGAGATGTAAATCCCCAGACCTCGTGAATCCTGAGGTCAGTCTTTTTGTGGTCATCTTTACCATATCTACAGTGAATAGTAAAATTTGTTTAGAGTCTTCGGTATCTCTCTCTCTTGTTGATTTTTCTTTTCATTTTTATCTGTTTCCATGGCTGAGGCATAACTCAATTTATAGTACATTAAGATGCATTTCGATTATTTCTTTAATGCATTTTTCTTTGCCAATCTTTCAAATTACTACTAACTACTTTGGTTGCTTACATGTAAAGCTAAATTTGATGTGTTATGTCTAATATTTTATGACCTGTAGAATATGCATGTAGGACATGTTCATCGTGGTTCTATCATTCATTGCCATTATTGATAAAATCACAACAATAAGATGTTATTTCATGTCATTAGGCTCTAAATCTCATTACCTGTGTTTTTTGGGGTGATTCCTGAAATTTTTTGAATAAGTATTTGAGGTGTAGCTTCTGATTGCATTTTGTTTTTGTTACTAGTGAATTATGTAGCTTTAATCATATCATTTTACTAGTTTTCTAAATTTACTTTTAAATTATTTTTTAATTTTTTATATATGATTAAAGTTCATTATAGTATATGACTGTTCTATATTAATGAGTGAAGAGATCTTTGTAAACTTAGATGTACATATATATTTCATATAAAATTTGTGTATATTGGTATATGTAAGTTTTGAAAATTTACATATGTTAATTATAATTTTTATGGTTTCAATATTTCTATTCTCATTTTAGATATTAACTTTACTAGCATAGAATATTTTATTTCTGTTAATAACTCATATTTTTTTGAAATTTTTCAACTTAAATAATAGAAAAAAATTAGAGAGAGATAAAACAATTCTATATAAATATATTTTACAAAACTTAAATATTTTTGCATAATACGCATTGGCAGATGATGCAGTTGTTTTTATGAAGAAAATTATTATATATTTTTATACTTACTAGTTATGTATTATGTTAAAATATCACCTGTTGTTATGTTTGCTTCTAAAATGATGCTTGTTATTTTGTAGATAATTTTTGTATAAAATATGACTAAAAGTAAAATAATACATTACTTAAGAAGAAAAATTAAGAAGAGTACATAATTAATATAAGAATTATCTATTTTAAAAAGCTCACCGATTAATAATATCTTGTATCACTTCTTAAATTCATAATTAATTATTTTTTAAATAGTTAGTACTGATTGACAAGTGATACAACTTTTTGAGAAATTAATTCATAAATTTATATTATTTGTAGTTACCATAACATATCACTTGTCATAATCTTCTTTAAAAATATTGTTTTCTTTGTATAGATATAGACATTACAACAAATATCTTCTTGATGTTTGGTTTTCTCAAAGCTTTTGCTTCTTTTTTTTTTTGAAATAAAAGTGTAGAATATATTAATGTATTGATTCCAAGGGGGCACCACCAATGTACGTAAGATTTACAGGTCAATTAATATATCAACAATAAGACCCAAGTCAGACATGTTATTAAGGTTGTATCTTAAAACAATAGAACCAAAATAGTGCAACCATCTATTTTTGATGTTGACCAAAATATTTTCTTTATCTTCAAAGCTTTTGCTTCTTGTCAATTGGTTTTCTAAAAAAAAAAAATAGCCTATGCCTGTTTGGTCCTAAATTATTCTGTCTTATGGGAAGTAGTTGGAAGATACTTGGCTGAGTTTAAACAAACTCAAACTTATTTTTCTGTGGTGGAAAAAAAAAAATAGATTTATTTGTTCTTTGACCATGATTTCTAGGTTTATTTGCAATGATTATTTCCCATTTCAGGTTTGTGGATGGAAGTGAGACATATCTCACTATATTTCAAGAAATGCATTTGTGCTTTTATTGTGGTAGCAAATGGATAGCATATACATTTTTTAATAGAAAAAAAATATTATTGAGAAAGAGAAGTGAATGTTACAAAAAATACAGCAGATAAGATATCCAACTGAACAAGAATTAAAAGGAGATCAAAGCATACAAGTAAAAAAGCAAGGGACACAGAAATGACAAGAGTATTTGCCATGCCCCTTGGCCCACAGGGAAGCCAAAAATATCAAATTTTCTTATAGAATCATGTCTGGAAAAGAGCAATTGTTAAATATTAGATAATTTTGACAATGCTCCTTGTGACAGTGGTTTTTGCCTTCTCCCTTACCTCTAGGCCACTAATGTTGAGTTGATGAAGCATTTCAAAGGAGGGGTTATCCGTAATAGGTTAAATGTGTCAAATAAGCTGACCCATAAGTTCTATTCTACCTCATGAATTTTGTTTGGTAACTGAAAGATTCTGTTTTTAATTTGATAATTATATTTTCAGGGCTTGCAGGTAACTGGCCCAACTTGCATAGGTTCAGGAAAATCGGATTTTTCCAGGTCTCAGCTGCCACTTTTTCCAATTAACTTATACCACTGTCTAAGTTACAGTTAATTGAATATTTTTCATTTTCTTTCAGCAGCAGGCTTGCTCCTGAGTCTATTCAAGAACTTGAAAAATTTGCAACGGAGTTTTTTAAAGGCCTTCCTTCTACCCCTGTGGTCTGCATTAGTTTGATTGGAGGTGCTTCTGCTAGTTTATTAAACGAATTATTACTGCATCCTTCATCTGTCCGTGCATGGATGCTGTTGTCACGGTTGTGTTCTAGGAGCCAACCTATTGTTTTGCTTCTGCCAGTGGATTCTGTTTTAGAAGGTATGTTGCTTAATGCTGGTGGATCTTCATTTCCTAAAAAACAGCAGATGTGCTTTATTTCTTGTATGGATAAATTATAACATGATAAGTAATGGTTACTACTTAACCAGAAAATTTTGATGATATGAATTCTGTTGCTGGGGAAGACATAGAGAATGTTGGTAAAAGATGGCAGTGTCCATGGGGTTCCACAGTGGTGGATGATGTAGCTCCAGCATATAAGCTGATACTGGAGGAGAATTTCCTATCATCTTCAAATTTTCCCTTGCCAGATACAAAAGAGAATAGGTCTTTATGGTGGATGCGGAGAAAGAAGATTGATCAATGTCTTGCTAAATTGCTAAGGTAGGGAACTATTTTGTGATATCTGTTTTTAAGTATTTCCTTTGGCGCTGCTGATATGAAGCTTTTATGAGATGAATACTCTCTCTCTCTCTCTCTCTCTCTCTCTCACACACACACACACACACACACACACACACACACATTGATGATGGCATTAAAGTCAAAATGTACATCCACTATGAACAACTAGAACTCTTATAAATTTATACTTAATTGTGTGGGAGGAGCCAACAGAAAACCTATTTTATAATCCCATAAAGCTGTGAGTCGGAGGATCCATAAAAAATCAAACTCAATGCAAATTGGAGCCATTTTCTGAAGAAATTTGCTAGCTGCTCTTGGCTGGAGTAACAGTGAAAAAGTAACTAATTAGAAGACACCTTTTGTCAGTCAGAATTCAATTCAAGTTCCACATGCTTAGATTTAGTATGGTTAACTGGATTCGGGGCCATACTGGTTGAACTGATATTGTCACACTACAATCTCAGCGGACTAGAACTCTTGAAATGGAGTTGAATAAATTGGTTATCTGGAAATACTAGAAATGGCAATAGCCATCACCCATTCTTGTGTCGTAGCAGTCAACCTGGATACTGTTGGTTCCTTCTTTGCATTCCAAGAGATCAAGGTGGAACTCCCAAAAAAAGATATCCAGTTGTCAATATTCTAGTATCTTGACAGCAACACCAATAGGCACAGAACAAATAACTAAACAGAATAAACAAAGAAGTGTACTGCTAAAGATCATAGGCTTTGGTGCCACTGATATATGTCAAGATGCATTTCAATGCTAAAAATGATCTTCATTCTGTCATGCATGTATTGACATGCTTGGTTAACAAACCAGTAGAGCTCTAGTTCAGTAAATATTAGATATTGAAGGCTCTCATAACACTGTTGAAAGAAACTGAAATTAGGTAAAAAGAATAGTGTCCTTTGCTTGTTAGACTATAGAACAAATTCAAAAGTCTCTTATTTGCTACAAACAGGACCAATAGAAGAACCCTATGAAACCATGCAGTGGAAGTCAGTGTTGAGCCACATCAATACTTGTGCACTTTTCATCCAAAAAAAATCTTTATGCATTTTACCAACCAGCTTGAATGATTAGAACGCTGAAAATCACATAATTATTTCATATGTTTAAACACATCCTCCTTGAGATTCTCACTGAGAAAAGTATTTTTAACAACTAGCAGATGAATTCTCTAGGTTGAGGTGCATTTCCACTTTAAACATTATTTATTATCTGTTTTGTGTAGATATTGGTCAGCTATCCTTTATTGAGAAGCTATCCTTTATTAAGAGTTGCCAATTTTGCGTAAATAGTGGTCAGCTATTGTTTATTGAGAATCTATCCTTTATTAATGAGTTGACAGTTTTTATCCTATTCTATTTTTCCTTCTTTGGGAGGAACACTGGTCCTCCATTGTTGTATTCCTCTTTTTCTATCTAATAAGATTTATTTTCTTTTCTTTTTTTGTGAAAAAAACATGTGTTTGATGAATATCCTAGCTCAAGTGACTTAGAGATGAGAAGAGGGAATCGTTTGTGTTTTGTTGATTTTATAATTAGACTCTAATATCATAACGATTCCTTGCCAACACTTGTTGCTCTTTGCAGCAAGATGAGAATTACCATTGCTAAAGTACAATTAGTTGTTTTCTTTGCCTTCAACTCCCCCTTGGATCCAACTAACTTCACTTTAGGAAGAGAAACAATGCAAAGCATATTGGCATTCTCCCTTTACTTCATCAAAATCTTGGTTGAGTCATGTCATAAACTAATAGGCACGATCTTTATCCACAAAGTGCTTTAGGCGAGCTTCATCTTTACTGCAATCCATAGTAAGGTTGTTGATCCAATTCCTGCCACCATACTTTAACATGCTTTGTGGATTATGTCTTGACGTTCAAGTCATAAATTTGGGCTACATCTTTGGCTTTAAAATAGGTTTCTCTAGTTGCATGTCGTACTGCTTTTGCTATAAACAAGAACATAATTGTTCTGCTTATTAATTGTGACTGATCATTGACTCTTCCTCATCCTAAGTTTCAAAGGTTGGATCTCCTGGTTTAGTCTGGTGGCTAGAAGGTGGTTGAGTTTTCTTTTTCCCTTGAGAGTGATCCTAATTAATTGTGACTAACTCAAGTGGTCCTTCCCAGTGAAGCAACAAGCAGCCTGGATTTGTTGAAATTTGCTATTGTTATAGGTGGAATTTTCTATGTGTGAATTTGTTCCAATAATTGGGATGTAATCTCGAATATATTTTGAGAATTATAGGTTAATTAAGATAGGATTAAAAATTACAGGAAGGATTTTATCAGGAGGCTGCATGGCTGATGACTATGCGTAGAGCAGTGGGGTGGTTGGTCTCTGTGGCTGGGGTGCCAGAGGGACCAACTTGCAATTGGTTGAGGTAGTTGCACGTGGCTGTGCTCCTTTGGGCAATGCAACCGCATCTAGAGCAGCTGAGCAGGAGGGCATCACACGGCTAAGCAGAAGGTGGTGTGCAGGTTCTGGTCCCTGTACAGAGGTGTGTGCTGCAGGAGGGGCCGCAGCCGGTTGCGTGCTGTGCAGGTCTGGCTGTGTGTAGAGTCTGATTCCAACTATGAAGACTGTCTTCTTCAGTACTAGACGCCAGTCTGTAGTGGCCGGTAACGAAGGCTGGCCCCTTAGGGTTTTGTATTTTATTTTGGCAATAAAGATCGATTGCGGTTTGTGATGGAATGTGTATTTTTTGTTGAACATCATAACTTTATGTACATAGATTTTTTAGAATAGAAAAGGAAATAATTGACAATTAATTATATAAAGTGTAATTTACCCTTATGTATTGTACACTTTCTTTAGAAGTTGCAACAATGTTGTTTTTAATGTTAGAAACACCTAAAGAATTATGTTTAGCTGAATCATAGCCGAGGAAAAGTGAGAATTAAGACTTCGTAATGAATTGGATGACAAAATTAGAGACTGGTTTTTACTTGTGATGAAGGAGAAAATCATAGAAAAAGAAACAAGTAGAAGAAATCAACAAAAACAAAACTGATACCATGTAAACTGCTTAGATGAGTATTTCTCTCTCTTATTCATTGATGACACGCTTGAGGTAAAAATATTGTTGTTTTTTTATTAAAAATATATTAGTAAATTTACACTTGTAAGATAACAAAGAGAATAAAACTATCTCATTATTCATGCTAGAGATGTCTTCATTTTATATTCTCTATTGTTTTAATGGTTTGCTCTAAATCGAGTAAATTTTATAATTTGCATCTAGCACATAGTTACAACGATTCATACAGCCCTTGCCCATTTGTGATAGGTATCGTACATTCCTTTTTGATTCTGTCATGCACTGTATTCCCAGAATTGTTTGTTTAAGATTTCTTTTAGTATGCACAAAAGAAAAAACTTTAGCTTAAACAATTTTAAAGACCACAATTCTGGAGACTTTAGAACTATCTTGTTTAGGGCGTCTAGCTTGTGTTGGTTATTTTAGAACTATGTTGTTTGAAACTATGATTGTTAACTTTGCTGGTTTAAAGACTTTGTCCTATTTGATTTCTGTATGTAAAAACTTCATATGCATGTGATTCTTCAAGGCGATTATTTACTCCTTCCTAATGTTACCGGTGGCAATGGGTGACTGATGTACCACACTCACATAACTTTACTAAGAACCAAAACCTACCTAAGTTTTTGGTAACTATACCATGCATTGGGGTGCAAGTGTCTACCAGATCTCTCTAGGATTCTCAGTTTGGGGAATTGACATAGTCTTGTAATAACATAATGTGATGCTTTCATGAATTAGGAACCTAGAAGATTCATGGTTGGGTCGCTGGAGATATGTGCTTCTGGGAGAATGGTCAAACTGCAAGCATCTTGACTCTGTACATAAGAAGTTAGTGCATGATCTGAAATCCAAATGTAATGTTGATGTAAATGAGTCTCTTCTGAAAGTTATTATTGGAGGTGGCATAGATGGCTTGAAAGGAGAATCATCCATCACACAGCTTTGTCCAAAGACTGGTTGCTACATTGGTGCAATCAGATATTCTGATGAAGAGAGTTGTAGGACACCCACCAACGCATCTAATGGAGCTGAAAATCAGCCTTGCTTGGCCTTAAGATTGATACATGGAGCAGTAAATGAACTCCAAGGGGAAGAGAACAGAAACAGGGAGCCCATAATTCTTGTGTTGGATAGTGAGGTTCAGGTGTGTTTTTCTTCATTCTTGTAAGTTATATTTCAAGAATTTTTTTTATCTTAGTAAATTTAGATTTTTTTATGCTGCGTATTCAACAGGTTTTTCTAGTGATGATTTTCATTCTTGGAGTGATTTTCATTTTAGATCAAAACATAGATCTTGGAATTTCTTTGTTTAGTGATTGAATTTATTTACAGCATTTGATTCACTAAATGGAATGCTAAAGTATAATAGTTATTCACCAGGAATAGAATGATGTTACAATGAAATTATAATTTCATTATAATATTTGTTTCACAATTAATAATTGTCCAGTAAAACCTTATTACAATGTTGGGTTTGACAGGATTAAAGGTTGAAGAAAGAGTGTAACCCCCTCCCCAAAAAAAAAAAAGAAAAAAGAACGCAAAATTACCATGAGGGTGATCATATATGTGATACTTGACTTTAGTTTCATAATATTTTAATTTTTCACGAAATAATAACATTTCTCAATCGTTCAAATTAATTTTAAAAATTAAAAATGCTTTAATTAATGAATAACATTCCATAACTAAAAGTTTTCAAATAACATTCAATTTTAAAAAATTAAAAATTGATCAGTCAATTAGAATCTAACTTGATGAGTTAGGATACATTTTTTTGAAACTAAAATTAGTGATTACTGATATGATTGTTGTCATGATTCATGACCTCAGAATATGAATTAGGATAGAATTTTCAGTAATCACAATTTGAAAGTAATCTTGATTCAAAAAACCAAACTGTGTAACAGTTCTCTGTTATATAATAGCTTCATTCCAGACATATCTCTGTCTTATATGGTAAAGCATTACGTTAGTTCATCAAAGTTGAAGGTCAATTACTTAAAGTTGTGCCTTTTGCTTTGACTGTAGTGGTAAATATAAATGGAGTTATTCGGAGTCGTAAGTGAAATTGATTTCAGACCAATCAATCCAAGTTTCCAGTTTGGTAGACGCAACCTATAATTAATCTGCTGGAATTTGCTCAGATGTGTCTTATTAACTTTTTGATCTGAATGAAAACTTGAAGCTGATTGTGTATGATTTTGACCTTTCAACATATGGTCCATGATATATTGATTCAGAAATTTGGGAAAATTTTGCTCCTTAAACATGATGTTTTCCTTTTGGATGCCAGTGATTTGAACATTTTAAAACTTGGTTGAAACCTGATCTTTAGCTTTTATTAGAATCTTTTAGGTTGTGTTTGCATGGAGGTTTGACAGGAGTGGAGGGGAGGGAAGAAAAATTAACCCTCCATTTTCTGTCACTCTATTTTATATTTGTATTCCTCCAAATTGAGAATAAATGGGAAAGAAAATTACATTAACTTAATAAAAAGATATAACTATCTTCCTTAGATTGGATACTTCGTAAAAGGAAACTTTTTTCTGTCCAAGAACCAAAAAACTGTTAATTATTTAGTTCTCTTTTTATTTTCTAGTCATCCAGAAAAAGAAGAAATTCCAATACTCCTTTTTCTTTTCCCTCTAACTCCCAATCATAACCTCAGAGATAGAAGATGGTTTGCCTCTTGCAGTTTATATCTCTTAATCAATTGACCAGATTTGTAATTATATGCAGATGCTTCCTTGGGAGAATATACCAATATTAAGGAACCAAGAAGTCTATCGCATGCCATCTGTGGGTAGCATATCTGCTATTCTCAATAGAAGCCATCACCATGAAGAAGAATTGTCGCAGATTGTTGCTTCATTCCCTTTAATAGATCCCTTGGATGCTTTTTATCTGTTAAATCCTAGCGGTGATTTAAGTAGTACCCAACTTGAGTTTGAGACTTGGTTCAGAGATCAAAACTTAGAGGTGATCCCTCATTTATGCTTTAAGATTTTGAAGATATTAACATTAGTCTTTCTCTTACATATATAAATATCATCTTTATGTTATTTTATCATGATTATTACTGCATTTGTAGAAGAATTAATTACCATTTATTTTCTATGTTATCTGAATAAATTTGCAGGGGAAGGCTGGATCTGCACCCACAGCTCAAGAGTTGGCTGCAGCCTTGAAAAGCCATGATCTATTTATATATTTTGGCCATGGAAGTGGTATGCTTGACAGAGTACACTAAACAAAAATTTTATCTTTGTTGGCTTTTGAACTTCTCGTTGCCCCATCTTTAATTTGGATTGGTGTCTGGTTGCAGGTGCACAGTACATTTCCAAACACGAGATCCAGAAATTAGAAAAGTGTGCTGCTACTCTCCTGATGGGATGCAGCAGTGGTTCATTGTTTTTAAATGGTTGTTACATTCCACAAGGTACTTCTCTATCCTACCTATTAGCAGGTTCCCCAGTCACTATAGCAAATTTATGGGAAGTAACAGACAAGGATATAAATCGATTTGCAAAGGCCATGCTTGATGCTTGGTTGAAAGAAAGATTGAGTTCTTCTATCAGTTGTGCCCAGTGTAATTCAGTTGTGAGTGAATTTGAGGCCTTGAGTGTAAAAGGCAAGGCCAAGAAGGTCTCAAGAAAGAAGGCAACAGAGAGGTATAATGACAATTTTACATGTAATAATCATACATGTGATCATGGAAAAAAGATAGGCTCCTTCATGGCACAAGCCCGTGAAGCTTGCACACTCCCTTTTTTGATCGGGGCATCACCAGTTTGTTACGGTGTCCCAACTGGTATAAGAAGAAAAAAACATTTGTAGCATTTTGTTATCATATCAGCTTTTTGGAACTTAAATGAGAGTATTTTATTTTTCCTATTTTCCCATCAAATAACATTTGAGCCAAAATTTTGCAACTAATTGCATTGTATAGGAAAATTAGATGCCATTACTATTTCTAAACATAAATTTATTTGCAACCTTGTATACAACCACAAGATCTTATATGTAACTGAGATGTTAACTAGTTGTTTTCTTAGTGGGAGGGTAAAATGTGACTGCGTTCCAGGAAAATATTTTCTTAATTTAAAAGATGAGTGAAAAGCAGAAAGAGCAACAATGGGGAGAGTTGGTGATTTTAAACATGAAAACTCTGGAGGAGAAATGCTCTGCAAGAATAAAGCTGAAAGAAGGGTCTTCAAGAAGGATCAATGGAAGAGATTCCCCCATGGAGGAGTTGTAGTCAACGAAGTTCACTCAACTTATTTTCGGTGTTTTTTGATAAATTCTCTGAAATCCTTTTTGCATTTAGAGAAATTCTCCGATGCAGAACCACAAGGCTAAGAAGGCCTTGTGGGGGTATAAAATTACGACACTCATTGCAAGCTTGCCAATCACTTCAAGGTGTTAGCTCTTGTTTTTTGAGATTTTTAACCTAATGTGTATTATATGTGTGTATATAATTCTAAAATTTTGTTATTTAAAACCTTTGTCGATGTATTGATTCCATAGATTTAGAAGCCTGAAAATTTAACAGAGTTCCACCTCATCAGCCTTTATATTGATGTATATAAGATGCTTTCTGAGGTTTTTAATCTCTTTTTAGGCCTTGGCTTCATTCTATTGTCCTGACAAAGTTATTCTCATATGTAAATTCATGTTAAGCAGTGGAAAAAAAAGTCACATGGTATTGAAATTGTATCTGGAAAATATAACATACATTTAATGAAGTTCAAATGTATAAAAATACCTAGTTCACTTAACATTCTAGTTTGATAAATTATAATAATGGTTAATTAATGTATGATAATAACAATAATTGGAGAACAATAACATAAAATGTTGATGATAAATTTTTTTTTATATTAGATTATTGTATATTAATATATGTTAATGATATATTTTTATTTAGATGATACGATGGTATAGTTGTATTTTCAGTTAAATTATTAATTTATTTTTATTTATTTATATAATGGTAAATAGTATATAATAAATATATAATAAAAAAAATTAAATTATTTATTAATATAATTATATTTGTATTTAAATAAATAATTATTATAAATTAAATTTTTATATTTAATAAAATAAATAATAAAATGTGAAAATAAAAATAGAATTAAATATATTATATGAAGTTATAAAGGAAAAAAAAATAAACTGTTATTTATATACCATCGATTCGGTAGTTTTAAAATTAATCTCAAATTTATCAGTTAAATATCGTTTGTAACAATTGAAAATTAAAATAAACATAATTTTCTTATACCCGTAAAATATCATACATTAAAATTTTATTATTTAATACAATCTAAATAGAAGGTAAGTATATTTAAAAAATAACTCCCAAGAATATTAGATAAAATGTAAATCTACATGCCTTAATTTAAACAAAATAGTGATGGATAATGCAATGCAAGAATCCATTTACCAAAAGTTAAAAAAGAAAAAAAAAAGGAAAAAAAAAAGACCACCATATAAATGACACTCATTAGTATCATCTATGTGCCTTAGCAAATCCATCATGGCAATATTTATCCAATTTGAGAAAATACAAGTTATATTGATCAAAATTAATCTGGAGATGTTACTGTTAAACATCGTCTTTAAAAATCTCCTGCAAAACTGCCGAGAACATCTATTCTCATTCGTGCTTCTTGTGGTCAATCTTCTAAAACTCGAAAACTGCATAAACTGCTGCAAATACTATAGACGAAGCTTTCTAAGTAACCATTTCTTCCTTAGGGTGACATCCAATGCCAAAAATGTCTTTGCTTTTCTTTCATCTTCCAATAGATCACAAGCATCCAACAGAAGTTCATCGTCAATGTCTGGTATAGCTTGTAGAGCACCAACTGCACTTTCAATTGTTACATAGTTCTTGTTCTCTTTCTTATTTACCCAAGTTGTGACAGCACCTGCCATTTCAGAAAGAGACTTTTGCATTTGACCAGTTTTTGAAGCTTTATTCAAAGGTTCAGAACTTGATGGAGTCAAAGCAGGTCTTTTCCTACGTTGCTCACATAATTCAATATGTGCAGCTTGGCATGCCAAGTCCCCTGATACTCCATCAATGTCCATTGCTTCGAGCTCATCTTTCTTCTCCATCTCCATCCCCACAGCTTCATAATTGACTCTCCCATCTGGTACTTCACTTGCAAATATCTTAGACAAATCATTGTAATTGCCTAAGAACTTATCTCTGTATAAGATAAAATCTGGATGCTCCTACAAAATATCATGTATAAACAACTATAAGTTTTGGAGAGAATGAATACAAAAACATAAACTTAGCCTTCATTATCTATGGCTGATAAAGCTCCCTTGCCCAAAGAGGGAGTACTTCATGAGAAAAGAAAGAAAAGGAGTGGTTCATTTTCCCTCTTTCCTTCTTAGCTTTTGTTAGATGGAGGAGGTGGGGAATGATAAGTGAGATGTTAGGTTGGACTAAAACTGATGTATAGATCTCCTATCCAACACCATGTAGCAACTGGGAATCACTAGGGGAAAGCAACTGTCCCAATAAGAAGGTATTTCAGCATGCAGCACTATGGCGAAGGGAATGTGTTAAACCTAGCCTATGCAGCATAAGTTGCAATACTCTTAACAAAAAAAATGATACATCTTTTTCTAAAAAGTTATGAGTGGTATACATACCTTAATATAAGCTTCCCAGACAACCTCTTCCGCTGTAACCATTTGCTTGCTTTCATCCCAGAAGAACCCAACATGACTGAGAAGATTGTTGATGTCATCATGCTCTTTCATCAAGCAAATATACCGATTTTCTAAAATATATATGTCAGACTGCACTGTGAACTTTTCATTGAAAGATACAACCATGTCAGCCCATGCTTGCTCAGTGAATGTCTGACTTATTTTACTACCTCTGTGTGTATGCTGTAGCATAAGATCAATAAGATAACGGTCCATTGGTAATGTCCATTCAATTCTTGGAGGATTTATGCTAGAGTTTAGGTGGTCATTTTTCTCCGTACCTGCAGACCGGTAGAAAAGCATGAATGCAGGAGATGCAAGAAGAAAAAATGCTTCATATAATTCAACATCCAACATAGCATTATATAAATCCTTTGCACATCAGTTAGGCATTATTTGCTTCAGAAAAAGAAAAACTAAAGACACGTATCAACTAATGTTTGCCACCCCTTTTCAAGCAATTTCCCACTTCGGATCATTGCCTAGTGATTGTGTATTTCAATAGACACATCTAAAAATAGAAAATAAAACCTGCAGATATTGGACCAAATTCATCTATTGATATGGCCTGCATATAATATTCTTATAAATATTATCATCGGTAATAAAAGATCCCTACCTGTCATTAGCACAGGTGTTTCATCATTGACTTCCAGATTTAGGGCCAGGTGCGTGTATCTTCCATCATATATATCTTCTCCAAATATGATACCCAATTTGTGATAGCTTGGAACAGTTTTAACTCTATATGAGCGAGCATCAGGACGTTCCTACATAAAGTTTGGATAAGCAACAGAACAAAGACAGTGAATTAAACAAGACAAAAGGCAGGCAATTACCTTGATATAAGCATCCCAAACACTATCTTCAGCTGTTACCATATCTCTTGCTTCATTCCATGAAAACCCACTTTGCTCAAGAAGAAACTTTATATCATTGTACTGCCTCCTCAAATGTTTGTAGCGATTCTTTAGAACATCTTTGTCATGATTTGATCCAAATTTTGTGTTAAATAATATGACCATGTCAACCCAAGCCTGGGCTATGAAGGTTTGTCCAAGTTTATTTCCTCTATGCACCTGATCTAGTAGCAAGTCGACAAGATAACGATCCATTGGTGGAGTCCAATATGTCCGCGTACGATCACCACCAGAAGGAATTTGGCTTATCCTTCTTTCACCTACATTCACAAAGATCTACTTGTAGAAGCAACAAGTCATCTATCAAGCAGTACTGTGCCTTTATTGATTATAGGTTATAATAAGGACAACATGGTATATGATAAGTTTGGGAACCAATAATATGAAGAATTTCATTATAGATTTGGCTACAATGATTGGTTCATAATTTGTCATGTACGAGATCTCTTGAATATTTTAGATAAGGAACCAAAATGCTGCTCAGATTCCATTTCTCTAATCTTTCCCCCAAATCTTAAATAAAAAATGTGAAACCAACTTTAATCAAATTATCGTACACTATGATCCACCAGGAAGTAGAATAAACTAATTCAATGATAAAGCTTGTAACTCACCAGCTTTTACCCCTGAAATCTCATCTTGGGGTTCTTTGTCTTGAGATAAACAACCTGAAGCTCCTTCATCACCCGCATATATTAGGACCAAGTCGTTGTAGCTTGGCAAGGTTTTCATTCTATATGTCCGTGAGTTTGGATGTGCCTGCAAGAAATATATTTACCTCAATAATACTAAGAAGGTAAGACAATTAAATATGAAACTGAACTTCATGAACCTTGATATAAGCATCCCAAACACCATCATCTGCTGCAATCATTTGTTGCTTTTCATCCCAAGAAAAGCCATCTTGTTTCAGAATAACCATCATATCACTATAGTATTTCCACAATTTCTTGTGTCGATGTCTTAAAACCCTTTTCCCATGTTGAGGACCAAATTTTGCATTGAACAGAGAAAGCATATCTGTCCAAGCCTGTTTGTTGAAAGTATTACCAGTCTTATTGCCTCTTCCTATTTGGTGCAGCATAAGCTCAATGAAATATTGGTCCATAGCAGTGGTCCAGTCAGTCCTCGGACGCTCGTTACTTGAGAAAGCAGGAGTAACAGCTCCATCACCTAAAACTTGATTAGCCAATTAGTGAATTATTTACCTCAAACAGAGTGATAAATCCAAACTTACTCACGTATGAAACCATCATTTGAAAGTCAAACATAATAAAAATAGTCAACTTATAAAGTCACAATCTGATTATCAGGTATCCAATGGTGGCAAATTATTTTAAGAGAGATGAAAAACTCCAAAAAGAAATTTACAGCTGCATAAAAATAGTCAACTTATAAAGTCACAACCTGATTGCCAGTACCCAATGGTGGTCAAATTATTTTAAGAGAGAAGAAAAAAGACTTCACAGAGAAATTTGCAGCTGCTTTTTTTTTCTTTTCTTTTTTTTCGTTTTGGGGTTGGGGGTGGGGTTGGGTTTGGAGGTTCCAGCATGCAAAATGTGAGTCCCCCTCTTGACAAAATCCTACATGGAGAAGAAAGCCACATCTTTTTGTTTCTTTACATTCTAAACACTACGAAATAGAGAACAGCACTGATAAAAATAAAAATAAAACAAAAAAAAAGCTTTCAGCTGCAGTAAAGACTTAGCCTAAGGTTAAAGAAAACTGTACACACCCATATTTACTCCTTGGGTTTCGTCCTCAAAGTCTAAATCATGACTTGATCGACTATATCTCCCATCTGCAGCAGTATGTCCATATATTAGACATAAATCATCAAAATTTAGCACTTGTTTTGTCTTGTAGGCACGCGCATCAGGATGTGCCTGCACAAATCCATGTCCTTTACAAATATAGCATCACAACTTTTATTATACTAATGAACAAACCATGTTACTCAGAAAAGCAATACAGGTTATAACGTGAAAGAATAGAGCAGGTAAGGCACCTTTATGTATGCATTCCAGATATATTCATCAGCTATCACCATTTGTCGAGCTTCATCCCAAGAAAACCCACTCTGACTAAGGAGATTCCTCACATCATTAAATTGCTTCCACAAATTTGTATAACGACTTTTTAAGACATCTTTGTCATATTGAGAACCAAATTTGGCATTGAATACTGTGAGCATGTCGGTCCAAGCCTGCTTGTTGAAGGTATGGCCAATCCTGTTTCCTCTATGCATCTGCTCTAACATAAGATCAATAAAATAGCGTTCCATTGTTGGAGTCCAATATGTCCTTGAACGATCATTAGCTGAAGTAATCTGGGTACCCATTCCTCTCCCACGAAATAGTGTTACAAAGAATAGGTTATACTTCTACGAGTGTACATATGAAATCTTCGACTAACTGTCTTTAAGAGGATAAAAGTCCTGGTAAAATAAAAATAAAAATATATCAATTCTCAAATGCAAAATTCAACAGCAAGTTCATGATACTCACTGTGTACCATCATAAATACCAACGGAACACCAAATAGCAAAATGAGGACAGAGTAAGCAGACAAATTTCAAGGGGAAACAACAAATAAACATTCTATCTGAAACTTCAATGATAATATGTATAATTCAATTAAATAATTATTACTTTCTGTTAGAATATTATAAAATATTCTATGTACATAGTATGATTATATTTCCATATATATTAGTATGA
>NW_019014544.1:417563-431131 GCF_000150535.2 Carica papaya
TCTAAGATTTTCTGGTATATTTGCAATATTTTTGGTGTATCTCTAATTGTTGTATTTTGGTATTTTGAGTGACATTTTTTCATTATTTATGAATCAAAATGAGTGATAATATTGTCTGTTATTACTGTCGTGAGCAAGAACATATAAAGTGATATTGTGAAAAATTGCAGAATTGCAATCGGATGACACAAACAGCTAATATTGTTGTTGCTACTGCTAACTCATCTTATGAAAGAACTGTTATAATTTCAACTGACGAATATGCTAAATTCTCTTAGTATCAGGAATTTTTAAATAAATTTTCTGGTTTTGCTGAATTAGAGAAAAAATATTTTATCTCATTCTCGAACAGATGGGTGATTGATTCTGATGTTACAGATCACATGACAGGTAACTCTAATATTCTTTCTAACTTTCGACCACATAAAATACATTTTCTTATAACCATTGCTAATGGCTCAACTTATAACATTGTGGATTTCGAGACCACAAAACCAACTTCATCTATTATTTTGACATCTGTATTAAATCTACCCAAATTCGTGTTCAATTTGATTTTTGTGAGTAAGGTAACTAAATATTTGAATTGTTGTATTACATTTTTTCCTAATCACTGTATCTTTCAAAATCTTATGACGAATCAGATTATTAGTAAAGGAAATACATCAGATGGTCTCTACATTCTAGATACTTGGGTGCCTCGATCAATTGTCTGTTCTAGTGTTATCACTCCATTTGAAGCACATTGTCAATTAGTACATTCGCCTCTACTTGTGTTGAATAAGTTATACATTCAATTTCATGATGTATCTTCATTAGATTGTGAGTCATGTCAGTTTGCAAAATATCACCGTAATCCGTCAAGTTCAAGAGTCAATAGACGAGCTGAGTCTGCTTTTGAATTAGTTCATTCTGATGTTTGGGGCCCTGTCCTGTTCCGTCCAAAACAAAGTTTAAATATTTCGTTACTTTTGTGGATGATTTTTCTTGAATGATTTGGATATATTTTGTGAAAAATCATTTTGAAGTATTTTATTACTTTTGTACTTTTTATACTGAAGTCAAAACACAATTCAATGTTTCAGTGCATGTATTAAAAAGTGATAATGTCAAGAAATATATGTCAGAGTCATTTCAGAATTATATGACTCAATACAAGATCCTTCACCAATCAACGTGTGTTGATACACCATATCAAAATGGAGTCGCTGAGAGGAAGAACAAACATTGACTTGAAATAACTTGAGTCATTTTATTTCAAACGCAAGTTCCGAAGCAATTTTGGGTCGATACTGTTTTCACGACTTGTTTCTTGATTAATCGTATAACATATATAGTATTTGATAGAAATGTTCCTTATTGTCTTCTTATTCCAAACAAGTCTTTATTTCAAGTACAACCTAAGATATTTGGTAGTACCAGTTATGTTCGAAATGTACAACCTACTGTTACAAAATTGGACCCAATGGTCTTGAGGTGTGTATGTTTGGGATATTCTCGACTTCAAAAAGGATACCGGTGTTACTCTTCATATCTTAATAAATATTTGGTATCAACTAATGTGATCTTTTCAAAAAATACACCGTTCTTCTCCTCATTGTCAAAGTCTACAAGTTAGGGGGGTAGACAACAAGCGGTTCCTCTATAGTTTTATATCATGTGCTTCTACTAAGCAGACAAATAATAATGCTTCTCCAGATAATGTGCCTCCAGCCCTACTTAAACAAGTTGATGATAGTGTTAGTGTACCTCTAACCCAAGTACTACCACCAGTTGTTCATGTTTATTCTAGAAGATCACAGACTAGTGTTACATGTCCTGCACCAGAGCCGTTGTCATCTGATTCTGTCTCACAGGATCTTGATCTTTCCATTTGTGTACGTAAAAGTAAATGTCAGTGCACCATTCCTACATCAACGTATTCCATTGCTAATTTTATCTCATATGACCATCTGTCTCCTTCGTCTACTTCTTTAATTGTTTCTATATATTCAACTTTTATACCCCAGACAGTTAAGGAGTTTTTGAATCACTTTGGTTGGCATAATGCAATGCTTGAGGAAGTAAATACTTTTAATGAAAATCATACCTGGGATTTGGTGGATTTACCCAAAGGAAAAAAAGTTGTAGGGTTCAAATGGATATTTGCAGTCAAAATAAATCCAGATGACTCAGTGCCGAGACTTAAAACTCGACTGGTAGCAAAAAATTATGCTCAGACTTATGGGGTGAACTATTTTGATACATTCTCTCCAATGGCCAAATTTACCTCTGTCCGTCTATTCATATCTATTGCAGTCTCACAAGATTGGGTCTTACACTAGTTGGACATTAAAAATGTATTTCTTCATGATGATCTCTTAAAAGAAATGTATATGAAGCAACCGCCTGAATTTATTACTTAATGGGAGTACGGAAAAATCTGTTCTTTGAAAAAAAAATTGTATGCTTTAAAAACAGAGTTCTTGTGCGTAATTTGGCAAGTTTAGTGAGTTAGTCTGTGAGTTTGGATTAAAGAAGAGCAAGTGTGATCATTTAGTCTTTTATAAACAATCAACAGCTGATATTATATTTTTTCTTATTTATATTGATGATATTGTGATTACAGGAAATGATCATGCAGGAATATCTTCTCTCAAGTCATTCTTGCATATGAAATTTAATACCAAAGACTTGTGACAATTAAAATATTTCTTGTGAGTTTGAGTAACAAAAAGTAAGAAAGGGATTCTGTTATCTCATAAAAAGTATGTACTTGATTTATTTGCAGAAACAGAAAAGCTGGGAGCTAAGTCATGCAATACACCAATGATACCAAATGTACATCTTATAAAAGATGATGGTGATCCCCTTAATGATCCAGAAAAATACAAGCGACTATTTGGGAAATTAAATTATCTCACTGTGACTCGTCAAAATATTGCATACTCTATCAGTATTGTTAGTCAGTTTATGTCTGCACCTACAGTCAAACATTGGGAGACTTTGGAACAAATTTTGTACTATTTAAAAGGTGTCCGGGACTCGACATAATGTTTAGAAATCATGAGCATACTCACATTAAATGTTTTACAGATACTAATTGGGCTGAATCTAAAATTGATAGAAGGTCTACTACGGGTTATTGTGTTTTTTTTAAAAAAAATCTCGTATCATAAAAAAGTAAGAAGCAAACAGTTGTATCTCACTCAAGCGCAGAGTTCGAATATAGAGCTATGACCCAGTCCACATGCAAAATCTAATGGATACATCATCTTTTAGATGAAATGGGTTTGAGACCCTCATCTTCTGCAAAACTCTAGTGCAATAATCAAGTTGCCCTTCATATTACCCCAAATTCTATGTATTATGAGAGAACCAAACATATTAAGGTTGATTGTCACTTCATTCAAGAAAAAATTCAAAAAAACTTTATATCTACTAGTTATGTGAAAATAGGAGAACAACTTAGTAATATATTCACAAAACATTTAAATGAAATACGAATTGAGTATATTTAGAACAAACTGAGCGTGATTAATATCTATGCTGCACCTTAAAGGGGACTGTTAAAATATTATAAAATACTATATGTACATAATAGTATGATTATATTTCCAAATATAATAGTATGATTAGGAAGAAAGTTAAAGGGTAATTTATATTGATTACTTTATATGAATTCATCTACATGTATATATATCCCTATTCTCGATTCTATAAATAATAAGAGTATTATTCAGTATTTTTTTCCTTCCTTAACTCTTAACACTTTCAATAAAATGGACCTCCTAGAGCCAGTAATTTAGTAGGACAAAATTAGCTGAATTTAAGTAGAATTTCTAAAGCATAATCATGTTCCTTTTACAAATTTTTCCCCAGACAAAATAATATCTATGCACATATCCACATGCCTGCATTTGCACCCGTAAGCTCTGCAAGAACAACCTAATGTATATAAGTTCCACATGATGTGACAAAATAAATAGTACATTTTTTTGAATTAAACAAAGGCAGACGCCTAGACTTATATAGACTTCCCAATGCATACTAAATGAATTTATAGTGTTAGGCATACACATTCAAATTTTGAGTTACCACAACTGTTGATGTTGTTTTAATGCTCTGGGCCCAAAAACAATCAATTTAATAAATTTTCGGAACCAAACTACTAGTTTTCATAAATTAAAACTCAAGTTATTGATAGTGTATGACTTAAATCTTTATATAGAGCTCATGAATCATAGTAGAAGCATGTGAACTCATCTCCTAAGGGAGACAAAAAAGTTAGCATGTGAACTCATCTCCTAAGGGAGACAAAAAAGTTAGCATGTAAATTTGTCTCCACACAAGTTGAGCAAAATTCAAACTATAAATAGAGAAATTCTTACTAATAAAAGGTAAGACATTGCATATGCCGTGAGCGTAGTTAGCCAATTTATGCATAGCCTAAGAGAGGTTTAATTTCATGTAGTCTACAGGATACTTGATGGCGCATAGCCATAATAGGAATTTATTTACAGTTGAATTATTTTTCAAATTATTATCTAAGAGTCTTATTAGCTTATTAATATTATTTTCTTTGTATTATGATTAGTAATCTTAATTCTACTAGTTTAGTTTAATTCTAATTAGGAAAAGTTACTTAGATACTACTTTAAACAGTTTTGTAATTTCACTTATTAATTATTCAAGTATTCAACAATAGTTTCGAGAATTTCTCATAATTAATTGTGTGACTCAATTAACTCTTATGTGTGATGCCTAAGAACCTTAGGTATGACAGCTAGGTTTTAATCCAAATTCTTAATAGGCAAATTAACCTTAATTTGTCCTACATCAATTTGGTGCCAGACTTAAAAGAGTCCTATACCCAAATTCTCCAAATCAGAATTTGTCCAACATGAATATTACATTACCTAAAAGGCTAATCCTGGAAAAAGGAATCCATTAAAAAAACAATTCACTAGTCCTTATGGTTATGCAGGTTCACCAATTGATAGATAGCCTAGTATGAGTTATTGTACTTCCCTTGAAGGCAATTTTGTGATTGGATGAGTAAAAAGCTGAATCTGATTGTTCGATCAGGTGAAGAGGAAGACTTCAAAGCAGTGGCACAAGTAGTGTCTCAATTATTATGAATCCAGATAATCTTGAAAGATTTAACAATCGAATAGGAAAGGCCAGTAAATTTTTTTTCTAACAACAAATCTATCATTAACATTACTCACAATTTTGTGCAACATAATAACAAAAAATATATTGAAGTAGATAGACACTTCATAAAAGAAAAGTTAGATATTGTGATAATTTGTACAAATCATCTCAACTAATGCTCAATATGCATATGTCTAATAAAAAAACTAGGTAGGGCAAGGTTCCAAGGACTTCTCTTCGAACTAGGTATGGAAGATGCATATTCACCAGGTTGAGGGTGAATGTTGAAACACTTCCAATCTTTTATCTTAACGTTAAGAAATAAATCCTCCTAAAATAATAAGATACCAGTTAGGAAAACTCAAATATGGAGATTGATTTTATTTGATTTAATTTGATCTGCTATAATTAGTTTATTATTTTTCTCTTTGTAAAAGCTATATATACCTAAGTATATTCTCGTTCTTAATATACAAAAATTTCAGTTTCTCCCTAAATTCCAACATTGAAGTAGGGACCTCTAAATGTAATCCAAACTGAATGTTATAGTAGTCCATTCCATGTTAATATATCATACTGAAGCTCGTAACCAAAGGAAACATTCACGCCCCAGAAAGTAAAACGAAGATGAAAGTCTTTCAAGCACACGCCCACCTGAAGTAAAATTGATGACAGCCTAAATGAAAACAGGAAAAAGAATACTTTTAGAGAAGATAAACAAGCACTTCCATAAAAGCTGACTCAAATACTCTTTAGTTTTGACTCCTAAAGATGTAAAACTGTCAGCAGAAACACCCTCACGGCCTACCCTGAAATGTATATCAAAAGTGAACAATTAACTGAACCCAAATTCGAAGAGATACTCAAAGACGACGACACCACCATCTACGCCATAGTAGAATTTAATTCTAGGTACACAGAAATGAGGAACACAAACAAATTACACTGACACAGAAGCGGGAGGTAAGAGTATCTTTGAAGACCGTCCGAGTCATATAAAATACAGTGAAAAAGTCATAAAGGTTATTTTACCCGTTTGAGTAATCTGGAGAGAGAAGCTGAATTCGCAGAGTTTGGCGCCTAAAGAAATCTGAGAGGTGAAGAGTTAACCCTAATCCGAATAAGGGCTAAAATTGCTCCTTCCTGTTTGGTTACAGAGGCAGCCCTTGTTCCTTCTCTTACTTTCCCTTTTCTCTTTGTCATCTTCTGCTTTTGCGCTTTTATTTTTAATTTCTAGGGTCCATTTAAATTGGGTTATAGACCCATTTAATCCCAATCCGATTTAGATTATAATTTATTTACAAATTAACTCTTTTAGTTTCAAACCAAGTATAAACATTTTTTTCCCTAAGTTAATTTATTGGCTTATAGTTGTTACCTTATGTATTTTTTATTTTAATAAAGTTTTAATTTTATATTTAGTTCGGTTGTGTATTCAAATTACACAAATTTTAGAAAAAAAAGATTCAACGACAAAATTGGAACTTTACAAAAATTATCTAACTATTCTTTAGATAAATACTTCTTTTTTTCTATAAAAATTTATTATTTGAATGTGTGAACTGCGTATGTATAAACTGAAATTTACAAACAAATTTTATATTAAAAAAGTAAAAGTAATAACAGTAATCCATTTGTTTGAAACATACCCGAGTAAGCACCTCAAAAAAAAAAGGCAGAATGCGAGTAGTGCACAACATTTCCTGATCTGGGAATAGTAGTTTTACTACTCACTCAACTGGATACATTACAGATGGTATAATACACAAATATGCTTCTTTAGGTAATACCATAGAGGGTATGGTCTCAGAAAACACATATCACAGCAGAATACAGCATGGATATCACTTGTACCAGAAGCCTCAGTCACTAGTATGGCTAATGGATGACTGTAACTTGTGCACAATACTAGAAAAATTTCTCTTCTGCTCCCGCATTCTCCAATGAACCTCATTGTCCGAGAATTTGCAGGACGAAGATGGGAACTAACAAAAAGTGATCTGGGTTTGAGAAATTTTTTGTATAGAATTTTCCTTAATAGGAACAATCTTAAAGCTAATGAGAAAAAGTCAATGCAATCTCAACGTGGTAAGGTTTCCCTGCTCCAGACATATTTTCTCTAGGAAATCTCAAATAAATTTGATCTGATGTTAATTATGCTTGTTTGGGCTATCTACCATCGACATTGTTAACAAGGGAGACTAATTCCAAATTCTCAGTTCCTGCAGTAGCGGTATCCTCTTTTGCATTCAAAATTTCAGGAGGAAGAACGAAGGAATTGGGATCTCCTTTGGGTATCAAAAACAGAAGACAGAGTGGAGAGACTCTCAGTATGTTTCGGATCAATATGGCAAGCCAGAGGTTATCAAATTTTGTCCTAGTTACATTCAGTACATGAAGTAGGAAACCTCCTCCCCACGAGGATGAAAGCACTCCAGTGTTATCAATTGACATGAGCAAAGCAAAGAAAGTGCCTTCAATACCTGAGGGACAAAGCTTTGTACTCAAAACAAGAAGAGGCATCCATTTCAGCCTCCCTATCATCTGGGACATACTTTGATCAATCACGATGAAAAAATAATCTGGTATGCCGAATTTCAGGTTTAATCTCAGCACAAGAATCAGATCTAACATTCCTGACAAACCATGAAGCAACTGGGTCCACAAAAGCAAGTCACGAAAAGGGTGATCTTTCAGAGCATTTTGGTATAGAATTGCCCCTAAAAGGGAGCCAAATGAACCAATTGAGAATATAAAACCAACAGTCTCCTGCATTTGCAATACCAACAAGAAAATCAGAAATCTCAGGTGATACATATAAAGTGTACAATCAAGCACAATGAGTAGATGATGCTTTGAGAACTCTAAAATCATCCCCAGCATGATGAGAACTTTTAGCAGTTTAACACAAAATCTAATTTCTACTCTACTGGTCAAATATTCAAAGTAGACAAGAGCAAAAACAGGAACTTTGCTGATTCACTAGAAATGTATTACTATTGTAGGCTAATAAATTTGAATTCTATAGGCTTTTGGCTAATATTTTCCTTGGGGCTTAGCTACCTTCAGAGTTAGGAAAAATGAGAGCAGAATCAAAGTACCTGGGAGAAAGAAGGGCCACCTTTTGCATCTGTATACCAATAAAACAATCCTTCATGAATGTTAAAACTCAATGCAAGGGACATATACATGTATAAACATGGTCTCCACACATCACAGCATTTCAATGTTGTCCACATGGCTCTGGTGGCATCAATAAATTTCTGGCTCACCTGAGACAGAAAAACCATGTTTGAATACAAAGACAAAAGTAATCAAGAGCAAACAGAAGCCCAAAGGTACCTGCTTGTAAGCAAAATCAGGCATGTAGTCAGACTCATGAAGCAGAATGCCAACAGAAAGTATAAGTCCAGCTGGGATTGTCAGCAAGCCAAACACCCCCTATCAGGGAAGAAGAGAAAAAAAATCTTGATGAGTAAAAACTCTATTCTAGGCAAGACAAGAAAAAGCAGCAGAATTTGGAGAAGGAAATTCAGGGGCAACTAACCATAGGGCCAATCCAGTGCAGAAAGATTCCACTGAGAAAGAATCCCACTAAAGCTCCAATTGAGGAGCAGAAAGCACACAAGCTTTGCATGTCAGGTGCAAGAGAAGGTGCGTTTATACTATTCTGCGCCACGCAAGCGTCTATTGTCACATCCGCAATTGCTACCCCAGCACTACTGGCAGTCAATGACATCACAGCTAATGCAAGAAGCAGCTTACTATGCAATGATATAACCAGCATGGAAACAACACCAAGTAACCCTGGATTTTCATTAAAGACCAAGTAAACCTGAAATTAACATTACCAGAAGGACAAGAACTCGTTTCATCATCCTTTAATTGCAAACAAAGTGGTATCAAATTATTATAGATACGTAAGGCCATGTTTTAATGGCTCAAAAAATCATAATAATGGACCAATTCACGTTAATGGATTATCAAATTTTCTCTTTCATAATCTCTCAATTAGATTACAAACAAGATTCAGTCCTAGTTTAAGTTCTCTTGCAACATATGCAGTAATCTTGTTCATCTAGCTAGCACCCATAGGTTTCAACAAGATTTTAACCAAATACAATTGTCTTCTGTAATTAGATGGTAATAACATTACAAAAGTGGTGGGCGTACATCATTCCAAAACATCCTTTTCCTAGCAAAAGCCTTTCTTTTCAGGATGTAACTTTGAGCAATCAAAATTTGAGCACCCAATTTATGAAATGTTTATAGAAGATGAAGACAGATCAAAAGAATTGTACTTAGCCACGGCCACAATCTGGCAAAAAATCATGCGAAAATTCTTTGGATGCAATGAGATGATAATGTATGAACATTAAAAACAGAATCTGGTAACAAAATAGAGACAAACAAAAGCTTGTAGGGCATAACATTTACCAGCTAAGATGAAATAAGGCCGTCTTCTGTACCCCCAAATGGGGAGAACATCAGTAAGAAGACCCCAAAGAGGCTTGACAATCCATGGAATGGAAGTGATTCCTCCGTAGATTTGTGATTCAGAGGGTTGCAACTTTTGTACATCCTTCATGTAGTAAGATGTGCCAACACGACATAAAGCTCCGCCCAATCCCTGGCTTATTCCATAAATCACAACCACACCAAACACAAAACTCCAATGCGTTTCCTTGGCGAGCATCTTGAACCAGCAAACCGGGGCACAGACGAAATCAAAGAACCCTCTTCTTCTATGCTCATTTCCCTCCTCCAAAACCTCAGTACCAGAGGCTTCAAGATTTCCATTTTCAACCATTATATACCTTTCTATAAGAAATCAATTGCAACCTTCCAGTTTACAGATCAAATCTTGTGGAATTTTTTCGTTCTTGAACAATGAGGAACTGCAGCTCAAGTACCCAAGAATGTGGTCAATATTTCTTGGTTCTTTTTTCAATGGGTTGTCATGTAAATGGATTGAGGACACCAGAGTAGAAAAATAAAAAAGAAAAAATGGAGATTTCTAATACGGGTTTGACGATAAAGAGAAGAATCCCATCAAGAAACCAAGAATTTCCTTAATGGGTATCTTGAAAATGATTGAAATCAAAACTTGTATACCAAAAAGCTTCAAATATTCTGAGGCTGAGGGTTATATATGGATATTGGTTGGACTTCCTTGCAAACTTTTCAGTGGGAGATCTTCCAACGAGACCTATATTTATGGCGCAGAAATATCTCCTGGATTCAAGGTAGAAAAAGGGAGAAAAGGGAGGTAGCTCCTCCCTTCTATAGAAGGATCAAACTAAATACAAAAAGAGTTGACAACTAGATTGCTAAGTTCCCATGGACCGGCTACCTTCCTTCATTTCCATTAGATTTAATCCTCTAAGGGAAGCCCCAGCGCCATTAAAGCAATGCCCATGTTTGGATTGACATCTTGACCGCACATACAGATTTCATCTTTAAGGGGCTCTTTTTTTTTTTTTCTACCTGATCAGGTTGATAAGTCATTGAAGTTGACTAAGAGAAGCAAGTTGTTGTTAATCTTTGTTATTTTATTATTAATTCTGTTTAAAACTACCGAGTTAACAAAATTTCTATGTTATTAAAATTCATAATTTAGTCTCATTAAAATTAAATAAATTTACAACATATTTCTCAATTAGAATCTACAAGCTAAGACTGTATATATATATAGCTCAAACTCGTACCAATTAATATGCTAATTTGATACCCCTTCGTCAACACGTGGCAAAATATGATTGGTATTTAATACCTCGAAACAGGTAAACATCGTGAAGATCTTCTCACCACTTCTTGTTCCTGTGATGTAAGAGAGAAGGCCGTGCGCGAAAATGGCGTCAAGTCCAACGTTTGTGGATGGATGTCCAATACATACACACACACACATATATATATATATATATATATATCTATATGCATACACGCAGAGTAAAAATAGCGTCACTGTCTGTCACGGAAACGTACAAGTAATTTAACAGCATATGAATTTTTATTTTTTACGAGAAAATTTGCATTTTTGAATATAAATTCGTGTGGCAAATATTTGTGTGGAGTCGATTAGTCCGAGTAATATTAAACTTGACGTAATTGACACGTTTTTTAAAGTCCATGGTTATTATTATATTTATACATAATTTGGAGTTTGGAGTCATTTAATTAAATAAAATCAAATTTATTTCTTTTATTATTCATTGCTTTAAATTAAATTTCGTTTACAAGTGCTTTTGGACTGCCAAATTTTTAGCTAATTTAATATCAAAGGTAAAGACATTAACTAGTATAGATAATGAAATTTAATACTTTATTTAATGTGAAGTTAAATTTATGTTACCACATCAGTTTTAACTGGTAAGTAATTTTTCATTTGGTAGAATAGTATTAATCAACCTTAAATTTGAAAAAAAAAATCAAAAAAAAAAATATGGTTTTTTATATATCTTCAAGAAAAAATAAATAAATAAAAATAAAAAGAAAAACTTGACCAAAAAAACCTACTTGCTTAAAATTAAATAAGATGCAAATGGGAAATATTCCACTCTTTTGTCTTGGCTTAACATTTAGGATACCATAAAAACCAAACAATGAGTTACAAAATCTGTCTGGTTTCTTTACTTTTTTAACTTCCTTTATAAATATACCCCAAGTCTACAAGATTTAAAATATATAAAGTGAAACCTGGTCTAATTATATTTTCATTAATCCTTAAAATGATAATGGTCCACCACAACTTACAGCATTTCCTTCTCAAGCCTCCACCACCAAAGTAAACCAATAAACTTTTGACAGCTTTATAATCTTCAGAGCCCGATCGATTGACTTCAAATTTCCAAAAAAAAAAAAAAAATCAATTTAGCTGTTTGAATCATCGGTCTCCTCTGCGGTTGAACATGATTGAACATCCAGTCAAAACTTGTATAAGAGTGTTCTAATCCCAATATGATTAATCTTTAATCTGAATCTGATCATTTTGGCCAGCACCTCTTGCAGTCTCTCACTGCAAAAAAATTTGGAGATGTCCAGCCTTCTCTGTTATAATCAACAGTCTTCATGGATCTGTTCCATCTCCCCAAGCTTCATTTTTTCAATGGAGGATGATTTATTCATGGAACTTGATCCAGAAAAAATTATAGTAATCAAGATAGCGGATGAATCCCATTATCTCTCAGCATTTTAAATGATAGATCAGTAAGTAGAAGCCACTTTGTGATCTCCATCTTCTCCCACACACAACTTTGACGTTAGCAACAACCATCAATTGGAAGGAAACAAATCCCTTCGCCAGCCCAGTGGAAGGCAATTCAAGTTCTTGTTCATTTAATAGAAAAGCTTCTTTTGCACATAGAAAAGCATATAACACTGTGATGCTCTCACTACCTCCTCATCAACCTCTGTGATCCAAGCATCATCAGATTTGTACCACTGGTTATTTATCCGAAGGTAAGTCACGTAATGACCAGATTCTAGCATCCCTGAATGAGTAACTACAGCAAATATCTCAAACTCAGCAGAAGCATCATAGTCATCGCCCCCAAAGTCAAAAATTCTATTCCCAAACTTGCTTCTAAGAACTGATGATGATAAATACGGGGTCATGTCTAATAAGTAGGGAAACTGCAAGCAATGGTCAACTTTTTTTGACATATTTCTTGATAGAGAGTGTTCAAATCGTTTGATATGTAAACATAACACCAATGGAAGCCTTTTGATAGACATTTGCTTCAATGATTCTCGTTTCTCTTGACAGTTCTGACAGTGTAGTTTCTGATCAGAACCCAGTTTCTCTGATCTGGTAAACAAGTTTAAACAGCTCCAAAGAGTTGATATTCCTGTCTTCTCGTTAGGTTTGACAGACCTGTTAGCCACATCCAATGGATAGATTGTGCTCAAGTCCAAGTTGAGTGAAATGTCCATACATGGATCATAAGTTGTGGAAGTAAATCCACAGGTCATACAGGTGACATCCGATCTTAACAGACCAGAGAATGCCCTATGAGCAATACACTGGCAATCCCCATAATCTGTATAACAGAAGAATATGAGTAACATTTTCTCTTCAAGAAGTAAGATGGATTACACGTACACAAAAAGACAAAAAAACATAATCTGTATCCACGATAAGATTCAAATTTCTAATAGAGCCTCAGCCCCCCACCCCACTCCCCAAGAAGACACAGTAATTAAGAACAGCACGGCTTATTGGGTATATAAAGCTAAATTATTCAAAACTTCCAAAATCATACATGTGACGTTACCAATTGTGACTAATGGCTACAGTCCACAATCTTCAATATATTTGAAGTCATTATTGCCTCGTAGGCATACCAGCAAAAGCCAGTACTTAGTTCCCAATTTCTTCCCACCATATTGCTAATTTGCTATGCTCACTCATATGACATGAGAATAAACCAGAA
>NW_019014544.1:527896-544401 GCF_000150535.2 Carica papaya
TAATTATATTATATATATATATATGTATATATAATTGTAAATATAGATATATGTATATATAATTAAATATATTATGTACATATATCTATATAGTTAAATATACATATATATGTATATATATATAATAAAATAAATAAATTTTTTTAAAAAAATCAAGTGCAATACGGTATACATATATATATGTACAATTAAATAAAAGAAATTTAAGAAAAAAAAGATATTTCATTTATATTCATATTATATATACATAATAATGATGAGGATATAAATGTAAATAACAAAAAAGAATAAAGGTTAAATGGAAAAAAAATCATCCAAACCACGTAAAACCATTAATTCATTGGTTTGAAAGAATAAGAAAAATGCTAGTTTTGATAACCACGCAACAAATATAAAAAAACTATATTATGTGCCTAGAAATGCAAACAGACAAAGTAAAATCATAAAATTATCATACCATATATTGATAAACCATCCTCCAAACATACATTTAATAGAGAACTTAAGATTTTATCTACTACCTCAATTTGACCATTGGTTTAGGGCTTTTTTTACTAGCAGTGAAAAAAAATAGTTTTGTTCCTAAATTGCCCCATAATACACGTTAAAAATGGCTAATGAACTTGACGTTCCTATTGCTTACTATGGTTTTAGACATACCATGAAGTCCACAACATCGTTAAAAAATAATTTGTAATATTTGTTACATCACCAGTCTTATGGCATACAATAAAATATGTCATTTTATTAAATAGGTCAACTACAATAAATATTTTATCATTACTCCTCTTGACCCTAGGCAATCCTAATAATCCTAACACAAAATTTATGGAAATATTTATCCGGAGTGTCATAGGTACAGGTAAAGGCGTATAAAAATCATGGGGTAAAACCCTATATTTGGTCTCTCTACATACAATACACTGACTATAGATGCATTCAACATCTTTTTTTTTTTATGTTTGGCTAATAAAAAATATTCCTATAGGATGTCTAGGGTTTTAGCTAACAAAAAATGTCCTGTAAGTCTCCCACTATATGTTTCGCACACTAACAATTCCCTAATAAAACAATTCGGTACACATAGTTTACCTTCCTTAAGAAGGAAACCATAATACCTATGATATTTCTGGAACGCATAATGTTCACATGCACGACAAACAGAGAAAAAGTCCTCTTCACTGCATACATCTCCTTGAATATGCTCAAAACCTAAGAACTTAAAATCTATAGTGGTAATTAAAGTGTACTTCCGAGATAATACATTAGTAACAATATTATCTCTGTCTTGTTTATACTTGATCACATACGAAAAATATTCTATGAACTTTATCCACTTACTGTGATAATAGTTTAGTTTATCTTTACTTTTTAGATACTTTAGAGATTCATGATCGATGTGAATCACAAATTCCTTTAGTAATAGGTAATGTTGTCATACTTCCAATGATCTTATTAAGGCCTACAATTTCTTATCGTAGGTCGAGTAGTTTAATGGTTCTTTTCTAAGCGTTTTGTTTAAATAGGCTAACAGTTTCCCTTTCTGCATGAGAATTGATCCTATACCTACTCCTAAGACATCATATTCAAGTTCAAAAGTTTTGTTAAACTTAGGTGAAGTAAGAATAGGTGCAGAACATAACTTTTCTTTTAAAAAAGATAAAAACAATTTCCTGTTTTTCAATCCATATAAACTTTACGTCCTTGTTAACCAACTTATTTAAGGATGCTGCAATGGTACTAAAATCCTTAACAAACTTGCAGTAAGAACTAGCCAACCCATGAAAACTCCTTAACTCACTGGCAGTTATCGGTATAGGTCATTCCCTAATGGCTTTTACCTTTTCCTCATTTACCTTAATGTCTTGAGCACTTACTATAATTCCTAGAAAAATCAACTTATCAGTATAAAAAGTTCATTTCTTGGCACTAGTGTATAACCTTTCATTCATAAGAACCTCGAGAATATAATAGATATGTTGGAAGTGGTCTTCCAAGTTTTTGTTGTAGATCAAGATATCATCAAAGTACATTATCATAAACTCCCCCAAGAATGGGTGTAGGACATGATTCATAAGCCTTATAAAGGTTCTAGGGGCATTAGAAACTCCAAAGGGTATTACTAACCACTCGTACATGTCATACTTTGTTTGGAATGTTGTTTTCAATTCATCTCCAGAATTCATCCTAATTTGCTGATACCCACTTTTAAGATCTATTTGGTGAATATGGTAGCTCAATTAAGTTCATCCAGTATGTCATTTAACTTAAGAATAGAGTGCCTATATTTTACTACAATTTTGTTGATGGCTCGACAGTTAACATAAATCCTTCAGGAACCATCCATTTTGTGCACTAGTAAGACAAGAACAACACAAGTTCTCAACTTTTTCCTAACATGTGCCTTTTCTAACAACTCCTCCACTTGTCGTTGGAGCTCCTTTGTTTCTTCTAGATTACTTCTATAAGCAGGTCAATTATGAATTATGGCTCTGAGGATAAAATCAATTTGGTGGTCGATCCCTCAAATAAGTGGAAGGTCATTCGGGATCTCTTTCAAAAGGACATCCTCGAACTCTTGTAAAAGAGAGACAATACTACTAGGTAAAGATGGGTCGAGGTCAACTATATTTAAATAAACCTCTCTATATCGAAGTACGACTAGATTTTTCTTCTTAAAGATCACTTGCCTCACCTATTTCTCTCTCGTATAAAGACTTTTTTCTTTTCTCTTTTTCCTTTTCTCTATCTGAATACATATTAAAGGCTCTATTGAATTTAATCTAATCCTCATGTACCTCTCAAGGTGATAGAAGCATAGAAACATGCACCAAGTCATCCTTCTATAATGAATAGTAGTTGATGTGACCATTGTGTTGAACTTGTTTATCAAAATGCTAAGGTCTGCCAAAAATCACATGACTAGTAGCATAAACACAACATCACAACATACATTTTCTTTATATTTACTGATGGAGAAGGGTACCATAACTTGTTGGGTTACCTTTACTTCCCCTCATTCATTCAACCACTGCAATCGGTAGAGGTTGGAATGGTTTATGCAAGCCAATCCCATTCTTTCCACGAGCATGGTGCTTGCCACGTTGACACAATTTCCTCCATCGATGATCATACTACACACTTTGTCTTTGACTAGACATCATGTGTGGAATATGTTCTCCCTTTACTCTTGATCCTCACTCTTGACTTGTAAGTTAAGAGCTCTTCAGACAACCAGAATATTACTCGTATTTGGAGTACCTTTAATAGCTTGAGACATAATGAAGTACCAGCAAGGGAAATGTGAGTGGAAACAAATAAATTCTCTCCCTCATCTTTACGCGAGTTTACCTCACAATCTCTCACACTACAGCTTCTTCGGTCAAGTTGAGCGTTTTAAATTTGAATCCACTCAATTGGATTTACACGTTTAGTCCCAATGGTATGATAAAGGACAAACAGGTGTTTCATTTTTAAGAGGCTTGGATTAAGCACTGAAAGAAGGAATGGTGGTGCTTGAAACAACGTAGTTGCAATGCATAAAATTATACATGAAATAAATGATTTTCACTAACTAAATGTGAGTTAATCGTCCTTTGCTTATGCAATATAATAAAATAAAAGTTTTCGCGTACACCTGATAAGTAATGTAATCTTCATTCGATAAATCAAAGGTTTTGGCCACACTGATAAACGGTTAATCTTCTTTTGTTTTAGGTTTTAATGGAAATAAAGTGTCAATCTCCTTATCATGTGCAATTGAGAAATTTTTAGTTTTTAATTTTTTTTACTAATGGAAGATAACAACGATCACTTGAATTATAAAATATAGTACGAACTCAAGTGAGATACAAATAAACAAATTAGCAATAAGATGATTTAATTGCTAATTTATGCAGAAATAAGAATGTTAAAGCAATTTTAACATAACACACTCACTAGGAGTTTAGCTCTGATACCAACTCACGTGGGAGAGACTTGGAAGGATCGTAATACTCTCGAAGCCTCACACCACATATGATCAGAGGACTTTAACCACCTAATTCACCATCACTACTTGATAATTTCACCTACTAATATGGAATGCAATAATCAAGATAATTGAAAAAATAGAAAGAAAAATGAATGACGTCACAGCTTACCCGATAAGTCAATTATGATTTCTTACTTCAACAAGATTTCTAAAAATTCTCTAACTTGAAGAAATTGAAGAACACTCACATAAATTATTGATCTCTTATCAAAGCTAAAGATTTAATTCTGTTGATATCTTGAATTGTGATTATAACATAAAGGAATAAGGTCCTTATATAAATTTTTATTTTCTAATCCGACTTATAGTAGGATTACATACTTCTACATGAAATCTTAAACATGAATTTAAATAAGACTGTGGTTGTAAATTAATTAAATAAAAGAATCTTAATCTAAAAATTATAAAAAAATTAATAAAATAATTAATTTAAGTTTAACTAAAATTCTTCTTCTCTCTTTGTCGATCTTCCCTTGCTTTGTATGCTAAAAATTGCTTGGATTTTGAGTAGAATTCTATCATGGAGATATAAAGCAAAAAAGGAAGCAAAAAAGGGAGCTAATTCCAACTCAATGGGTGTGGATATATTATCCACGTGCGTTTGACACGTGTGCCTACGGGTTGCATATGCAAAGCATGCGGAAGCTTTTGCTGCACGCATGAGGGATACGCGTATGCGGTTATCTCCTCTCATTCATGCTCATTCCCCTGCATATGGCATCATGGGCATGTGTGCACACACGTGCTCTTCTGTGGCACGCAAATGCTACTAGCCTGCACACCTCGCTTGTTGTTTTCATGTGGGCAACATCCCTACATCTACAGATGATCCTTCCCCCTCACGTGGTTGTCGGCACATGTGCAAAAAGAGGGTCACTTGTGTGATACATACTGGCCATGGATCTTTTGGGATGGATATCTTCCCGTAAGCTTTTTCGGAGGCTTCGCAAGTGATCTTGTTGCTCACACACTATTGGACCAAAAAATTAAAAGTGTTTTGAAATCTCTTTGTCCGACTTCTTATAATTGGTTTGGAGGCAATTGAATTTGGTTGTTTAATTTTCCAAGTCCATCTTGTGGACTGATGACTTTTCTTTCTTTGAGATAGAACGAGAAATAATGGTGGTTTGGTTGTTATTTCTCCTTCGTCAATCCCTCGTTCGTTACTGTGAATCTTTGTAGTGCCTAGATCACGTCACATTTAAATGCTCATAATATAAATGCTACAATCTAGACTCACTACCTTTACTAACAACAAGGCCATGAGTTTTAGAACAAGACACCTAAAGTGAAAAAAGTTTATTTGGTGCCATGTGTACATTAACAATAACATGATCTGATTTTTTTTATTTGTAATCATACATGAACTATTATCAGACATTATAACGTGTTTACTGTCTACTATCTATAATAAAGGAATTTTACGTTACTTCAACCTTTATTTATTGTCACTGTGCCTTTGCCTTCAACTTGCACTTGTCATCACCAAGGCTTACTTTTATCTTATATGACTCGTCAAGCTCTTTAAATGAAGATTTTATTGTAGTCATAACATATATTGTCCAAAAACTAGATATCACTTGAAGTTGTAATGTCATCTTTATAGGTCATAAATAGCTTAACCTCTTTATTATCTTCTACATAATTTACATGCATTTTTTCTCTAGCAGTCTGCCTTTACATGTCCATACCTCTTGCAATTGTGACATTGAATATTGTTGTTGTGATTTTTCTACTTGTAAGTCGTATGCATTTATTCATCTTGTCCACCATTTTTCCTCTTTCTCTACCACCTTTACCATGATGTCCTCCTCTACCACGTTCGCTGTTTGATGCCTTCCTCGAGTCATCTTGTTGTTTAAATGACTCCTCCATCACTTGAAAGGGCTTTTTATCACTCTTTTCATTTGCTCTATTCAATCTTGCCTTATGGCTTTATAAGGATCTCATTAGTTCATCAAATGAATATATGGTCAAGTCTTTGGACTCTTCTATAGCAACAACTACATTTTTAAAATTTTAGAGTTAAATTCCATAATACCTTTACAATAATTGTCTCATCAGTTACAACTTCTGAATAAGACCTCATCTGATTAATAATTGCAACTATTCTAGATTAAAAAAAAAAAATTTGCATTGATTCTCCACCTTTCATTTGCAAAATTTTGAGATCACGACAAAAATGTTGAATTTTACTTTTGAGGAGCCTTCATATGTTGTTTGTAGGGTTGTCCATGCTTCTTTGGTTGTATTTATTGCTGTAATTTTAGAACCAAAAAAATGGATTCGTGCACAATTTGTTGAATTAAAATAGTGCGTCTCTTCATCCGAATCATAATACCCATTCTCAACCAAATTTCACAAATCTTGAGAATTAAATAAAGTCTTTATTTTGATGTTCCAAAATTCGTAGCATTCACCTTCGAATATGGATTGATGGTTGAGTAATGGTCATTGCATTGTGCGTTGGTTTCCACGAGCCATATGATCAATCTGAAATGAATGTAGCTCTGATACCTTTTTTGTTGGTGAAGGCGGCTTAGAGGAAACTGTTGCAGTAACTTTACTGCAAGGAAAATACAACAAACAACAAGTGAATGCAGTAGAAAAATAAAGATTTAATATACGAAGACTTTAAGGAAACATGTAGTGAATATGAATTTTCTCACACATCAATTTGTTTATTCATCAACCAGAAAATGCTTTTAACTAGGTTTTACAAAGCAACTGAAAATAATGACATAGCACAATAATCTATCATGAAATCAAAGTGCTACCAAGCTAGAAATTTATCAGAGAAAATATTTCAACAACTTAAGACCCAGTCAAATACCCAGCTAGAAATTTCGACTTAATTTTTAATAAAAAACACGTCATGTATATATCGCCAACATGCATGCATCCACCTCCAATTGCTAGCAGCCTCCTTGGCTCTGAATCTGCTTGTTCTGGTCTCCTTGTCGTGCATCAAACTCTCTCTTCCTCCTTTCTCTCTATTGGTGTATGTATATATACACTGTTATTTTTGTTTTTCTAACCACAAATTTAATATATTTTTTTAATCTGTGTGTTTAAAAGTACAAATCTTATCATTTAAAAAAAAAAAAAAAATCTCTTATGTATATATAAATACATATATATATATATATATATCTAAAGGAGAAGGAAGGTGAGTTATGTTTTTGACATATATGGTGCATCCATCCAAGTGTCAAAGTTAGCTGAAAATATAAAGGGTGAAAAGTTGGTGTATATAGTACATATATAAATACATACACGCACTACTCATATACATATATATATATATACCCAACAATTTGTCGGGTATATTGTTATGCGCATCATCAACATATCGACTGTGTGCATATATATATATATATATATATGTATACATACATAATAAAAAATATTACATATTATATAAAAAAATATAATATATCTTATATTTTATTTGTAAATTTATCATATTAGCATAATGTATAATAGTTCTAATAACATATACCTATATCTATATATAATATACATTACTTTTATATATATACGCAATAATAGATATACTAATATATATAATTTAATATTTATGTATACATATATTATATTTATATATAAATCTGTTATATATATACATAAATTATATTAAACTAATTCAATTTCTATAACATTTTAATTAAACACACAGTTTGTGTTTTTTGCTTTTTTTTTTCTTTCTTTTTATATCATTTTTAGTAATAATTATTTTCACTAAACATATAGTTTTAATTTTTTTTTTTTTTAAATAACAACAAATTCTGTCAAACATTAAACAACTTTTGATTAAAAACCTTTTTAGTAGATAACTATTTTAATAAAATTTTTAAAAACAAACATCACAAATTATAATCGTTTCAAACATTCACTAAAATTATCGAAAACATAATTTCATTCTCATCAAAATTAGGATGATAATTATTGGGGTGAAATCACTAAATTACATGAGGTAAAATCTTTTGTTATAAATGATGCATTGCACAAAAATCTACAATTAGAATGAAGAAAACTTTAAAATAAGAAACTCTTAATATTCAGAATTTTTTTTTTTTTTTTTTATAAATTCATCTAATAATTTACATATGTCAATTATAATTTAATATAAATAATTTTTAAACAATGGCACATATAAAAGTATAATATAACTACAACTTACAATCTTCTATCCAAAAAATATATATATATATATTAATTATTATTTTATGCATAATAATGTACCAAGTCTTTTACATTTAACAATAATCATTAATTTTTAGTGAAAGTTTTAAAAGAGAGTACGGATGATAGAGATATATATCTCGAAAAGTTTTAATTTTAAAAATTAAAAAAGTAAAATTCTCAACAAAATATAAAATTTGAAAAAAGAATAATATATATAAATTATATCTTCTTCTTATTTTTTATGGACATGGATTACTTTTAAACTTTTTGAAGTAGGGAAGAAGGGACGCGCAAGGGTACCCGAATCCTGAACCGTTAAGGTTTCGGACCAATTTCCTGTTTCCTTAACAGGTCATTCGGTTTCGAAAATCTCAAGGCGCCAAACACATCCACAATGGAAAACGATATCAGGATCTTCAAGAAACCCGAGGTTCTGCAACTATTCGTTCGCTTACTCCACGGCAAAACCGCAGTTTTAACATTCACGGCTCCGCACGCGTTCGGTTACCAGATCAAGCAGCTAATCTTTGAGGCTACCAAGATTCCCACCGACGTTCAGCGTCTCATATGTGCCGGCTACCAGGTCGGCGACAGGGCGGTGATTTCACTCCCTGATTCTACAATTCACCTCTTGCTGAGGCTGCGAGGCGGAAAGGGCGGATTCGGATCTCTTCTGCGCGGCTCGGCCATCAGGCCTGGGCAAAAGAAGACGAACAACTTTGAATCTTGCAGAGATATTAATGGGCGGAGGCTGAGGCAGGTGAATATGGAGAAGAGACTAGAGGAGTGGAAGATGGAGGAGGAGGAGAGGAAACTGGAGAAGATCGCGGAAGAGTTCATAAAGAAGAAGACAATGAAGGGCGAGGCGGGGCAGAAGTATGTAGAGGAATACAGAGAAGAGTCGGCCAGGTGCGTGAAGGAGGTGATTTTGGCGGTCCAAGAGGCCTGTGGGAGTGGGAAGAGGAAGGCCAAGGCTGCGAGAGGGTCAGCTGAGGCTAAAAGATTGAAGATTTGGATGGGAAATAGAGAATTAGCAGAGAGTAATGATGATTCAGACGAGAGTAGCAGCGATGATGAGAAAGAAATCTGTCGTCTTAGATAATTGATAGAATCATAGGCTTAGTTTGTTTAGATAATTGATAGAAGCAGCAAGCAGATGATGTTCCTTTGTTGAAATTGTTACATCAATTGTGATAATTTGATGAAGATGATTCCACTTTCAGATAGATATACATACACATGTATATATTCATTTTAAAACAACAAAAAAACAAAAGAACTTTCACATTCCAAATGAATAGCTTTGTGCTTAGATTTGATTCTCTGTTATCTTTTACACTAAAATATATTATGCAATACTGATATAAAATCTGTCAAAACAGGAAAACAACACAACTGTACAAGAAGCATAAGTTTATGAGTCACAGTGGCTAATACATTGCACAGTTTGTCAGTCACATTTTCCATTGCCTGGTGAGATACAACACAAGGGAGAGTCTACATGGTTCCCAATTTCACTTCTCTATTCATTCTACAATACCTACCAACTTTCACTTTCTTAACTCAAAGCTTGTCCGATATATTCGCTATAACGAAACCTGCAAAAACCTGAGCTCGCAAAACACATGTTATGAGATTCATAATACTAAGCATCTAGATAGTGGAAAGTCATTCGAAATTCAAAAGCCTCTTCGAGGTGGTTGAGTTGTGTAAACAACTCAATTATATATTGAGTTCACGATAGAATGAAAAGTGAACATACTTGAATGCAACCAAAGATGTAGGTTGCTGAGTAGTGACGGCCATGTAAAACCATATCGGCTAACATTGCAAGGGGTATTGTCAACGATACACCCAGTGTTGCAACCAACGGAGTTGTCCAAACCACAGAAACAGCCCTGTTCATTTCACCAATATTATACTGAAAACACATAATAAATACTGAATCTATTGAGAATTTAATCTACTTGGACATGGAGGTCACAAGCCAAAACAAGGTTCAAACCCTTGTGTCCCAAGTGAGTGAGTTTATAATTTATCTCTATGACTACATACCAAATGTAGTCTGAGAAGACACTTCCCACAACCCCATTAAACAGCACAACTTCACCTACAGAAGCTGAATGTGGAAATCTGAACGGAGGTTCAATCCCTATGGTACTCAATGGCCATGCTGCATGCAAAATCAAATTTTAATCAAATGTGAACTTAACCAACAAAATAAAGAGAAAGCAGGCTGCACTCTTTCGATCACTGGTTTCAAAACCTAATTCACTTTAACATACTTTTACTTCTAAATTAGTTTATCTCCATTTTCTCTACTTATGCTGCCATAGTTAATACTTTTGACTCAGAAAGACCTAAGGATGATTTTACAGGTTGGTTTATCTGCTTTTTGAGCTTCAAAAGTCTACAAACCAGCTATTTTCTTTATATTTCAGTGAAAGTTTGATCTTGGAGGGAAAAAATCCGCTTACCAAGCCACCAAAGGCCAAAAAGAGCGAAGAGACCTATGTATCCAAAGAACTTCTGCACATCAACCTTGTCTCCAGATCCAGCAGATTTCTTCAGGAGCACTGCAATAAAAGAGATCAATAGTTAATAATCAAGCAGGAGAACTTGAAGCAAGCTAGGCCATTTTATTTTATCAGTTCAATTGTTGGATTTGCATTCAACTGAACATTTGAAATCCTGTTAGAGAAGTCTACCTGTAAATAAGCCAGATGTCATTGCTGAAATAAGACCAAAAATGTCCCCCATGATGGAATGCTGTCTACTCCTAGGGAAAAAGAACAAGGCAAGTTTCACATCATGAAATAAATTACTAAAACTTACAGGGCAGATGAATTTTTTTGCAAAAGCAATAACTTGGATAAGAAAAGCCAAAGCAATTATCTCTTAACATAATTGTTGTTTATATCTAGTTGGATCCCCATTGTCCAAGTTGCATCTCAGCTGTAGCATAATTTTGACTTTTCCAGTTGGGCACTAGTAAGGAAATTACCAGGACAACATTTGTTGAGCTGTCAAAAATCCTATTTTATCTGATATCATGAATTGCCCACATGCCCACATTACTTGGCATAAGAAGCAAGTGAATCACTGTTTCTTGCAGCAAACAACTAGCAAAAGAAGTTATATGAAAAGTTCACATACTCGGAGATGTTCAGCATTTCATCTGATGCCCAAGTTTTTCCAAAAGCAGTCATTGCAACACCAGCCATGCTGATAAAAACAGCAACCACCTTGCCAAAATTGATGGAGTCATGGCCAAGAAGAGCTCCGAAGAAAAGTGTAAAGAGTCCTGATGTAGAAGTCAGGACAGTTGTACTTGCAACACTAGTATTTGCCAAAGCAGAGTTTGAAAAAAACTGCATGATTGAAAGTAAGTAAGCTAGAAAAATAATAACATAATTAGTAGAAAACCATTGATTGCTATGATCTTATTGAATTAGAAAGTACAAGCTTCTTATTCCTTACTCCTTGAAACTGAATAAATAGACATGAAAATCAGTTAAATGAATGAAGGTTTCCTAAGTAGTGAAAAACACTACCAAATGTATGAAAGAAGTTTTTACAAAAATAAAAATTTAATAATATAATTCAAATTATAATGTCAGTTAAATACCTCACAAAGAAATAACCTCTGCTAAATGGTAAGCATGTGCATGAAAAAGAAGTAGCAGAAATGATTATGACCTGACATCCTTAAGATAGACGGTGCCTTTCCATAAATAACAAACCTTAGTGTGGTTGCAGGAGAAAATTTCTAGTCTCTTCTCCAGTGAAAAATTAAAGTTAACATTATGGTCTCAATGGGGAATTGTCTATATGGTGAAAGTGAAACTCTATACTTGTGTTCATAGAGCCGAGCACTCATCCATTATGAAAGACCCACGTTGACTCAAGTGCATCATAATAATTCAATAACACCAAAATAGTGATCAACACTTAAAATGCATCAAACAAAATACTGATGCTATTCAAAGCCTGGCTATACAAGTCCTCATCATAGTTTTTCAAGATCCTAACATCTATTCCTCATGCTGCTTGACAATACGAGAAACAAATTAAGATATGATCCAAAAGCAATGAAAGTCATCTTCCTAAGCATGAATGTAATCAACTACCTCTGTTGTAAACCATATGGGAGCAAGATAAAAACTGCACTTGGCAATTTCCCAGGAATTGGGTTCAACGTCATATTCAAGCAACTGAGGCTCATCTTCCTCATTTCTGGAGTTGAAAGGCTGCCCTTCTTCTCTTTCCCTCAGATCCTTGTCAGAAGTTGGGCCTTGCTGCAACTCATTTATTCTAAGGGGAACATCAAGGTCACTTGAAGAACTCATGATAGAGTCATTGTTGCAAAGTTTGAGTAAATCCTTGTTCAGGAAGCTGCAAATCCAATTTTTCAAAATTGCTATGGGCAGATAAACGACCATTAGGGACACACCAAGATAAGTTATTGCAAACGGCTGTTTATACTCCGTGAAAATTCTCTGCAAGAAATGAAGAATTTTAATTTCGTAACTGCTTTTTCCAGTTCAAGAAAAAGATCCATTTCCATTTCCAATTCTGTAAGTTGAAAATGAAAAGAAGAACCTTCCAATGAGTTAAAGTTTGAAAGGAATGAAGGATTCATGACCAACAGAACTCCTTCCTCTTTATTAGAAGAATTGCACTATTTGAGACCTCATAGGAAATGAAACTCCTTTATTCAAATAAGTGCACCAACATTTAGGTCAAAGAAAAAAAAACAAGAATATGTTAGCTTCCCATTCACTTCTCTGTTTTATCAGGAATTAAACACAGGAACATAAATGCAAGAAGATATTACAGCTTATGTTATTATTGATCCTCAGGAAAAATTGGGGTTCAATTAAATAGCCAGGATAGAAATTGTGAGGGATGAGCAACATGAAGCATTGAAAGAAATACTACCATCAATCTCATAATCATACACAAATTATTTACAAGAGTCAATATCACCATCAAAGGGTAGATTTTGATAGATATATTTAGGAATGAGAAAGAATATATAGAAACTTAACTTTGGGGTTTATATAATAAAGAAGATACATGCATATGGTAAACCATACATACATGTGCTTACATGTATTTCAAAATTCATGTATCAAACTAAGCATACAGGCATCTTAACATAAATGTGTACTAAGAAAAGTTTTAATACATTAACATTTCTCCTTAAGAGTTTTCTTGGATATGCCTAATTTGACCCTTAATTCCTTAAACCTTCATTTTCCCAATGACAGGGTTAATATATAAACAAGTTGATCATTTGAACAGGAATGAATCGAATGAATATCACATTCCTTTGCACTTGTCTGATAGCATGACATTTTACTAGAATATGCTTGGTCTGACCATGATTAATATGATTCTTTGCCATACATAAAACAAATTGATTATCAACCTTGATTACTGTTGGATTCGCTTGAGGGTATATGTTATGTTCTTGAGACTAGGATTTTGTCACTGGGTGGTTCTCTATAATTTCTGATTATAGAATCTGTTTCTTCTCATTATTGTGATTCCTTAAGCGACCTATTTTGTGAAAATAGATTACAGCTCATCAAAGAGAGCGACTACCTTAGATCTCGTTTGAGAGAGTTCCAATCTCGTAGTTTAAAATAATATTTTGACTCGTATTTATTAATAACAAACATACTTTTTTTATATAAGAATTACAATTTTTATTTTGAAATCTTAATCTAATTAGGAATATAAATCTAATTAGAAATACTTTACCAAAATATTAGAAATTGTATACTATTTAGGAATCCAATATTAATGAAAAATTATATACTATTTATGAATCTAATTAGAATTTAATATTTAGGAATCTAATTAAAATTTATTTAGGAATCTAATACTAGTTACAATTTTATGTTTACTATTTAGGAATTCAATACTAATTAGAATTTCATATTTAATTGCACTTCATCGTCTTATTTAAACTCTATAAGTGTGTCCATAACATTACTCCCTCCTACTCTTCAAGCTTGTCCTCAAACTTGAAATATGGATATAGCTGTCTTGTCGGTCTTTTTTTTGTTGTTTAGAACCAGTATCGATTCAATCTCAAGTCAGAACAGTCGTTTACATTGGTGATCATGAAGAAACAGTTCATCGCAGTTATAACACAATCCCTTCAACCTCCTTTCTATCATCTCTGCCCTTATTAGTTTCTTTATAAATGGAGAGAAAGTGTTACTAAATTATGTCGTAATGTTGCTGCCATGTGGAGTTGGTATTTTCTGAACTGAATTGTTAGGCTCGGTTATGGACTAAGAATGGTCACTATAATTATGTTCAGCCATATCCCCCAATTACTATTTCCTTTCAGAAGTTATGACCATACTCATTGCATGCACAAGAGTAGTGGGTGATTACATCTCGACTTCTAAACGAAGATAATCAATCAGTCCCGCTGTGAACAAACTTACATGCATGAACCCGGATGAACTTGTTTACTCTTATCAGTTTTTCTTGGAACTACTTCTGGTAGTATGCAACCGATCCCATTCGTTTCAAGTTTACCACTTCTCCCAACAAGTTACTTCCGGCCGGCTGCCCAAGTTTCAAAGAACAATAGTTTTTGAATTCAGTTCACTTGAGTATAGGTTGTTCAGATTTCAATTGGTGGTATCACAGCTACACCTCTCCAAGCATGTGGAAGGTGGTCAATCCCACCTTATCCCTATCCAGCGTGTGTTGGTTGGCAAAAAAATTTCTCACACCAATGAAACTATATTAGAGAATCTTCAGAGCCATCAAACATTAGAAAGTCTAATTTAGTGTAGTAGAGAACGACTCTAATTCAATGTGAAGCGCTTGAGATAATTATTTCTAGAGTGGTTACGGTAATATCCGTTATAAATATAAACTTTGTAAAATTAATAAAATGAGGTATTTTTATATATTTTATTTTCTTCCAATTAAAATGGTACCTTAAAATAAATTAAGTTTAAATTAAATAAAAAAAACCATTGAAAAGAATCAAGAAAAACTTTGAGCGAAGGGGTGGGAGTTGATCCCACCGCTTGAGGGAGATCAGATACGGTGACGGCTGCTGCAGCTAGATGTCAGCCAGCTGTCCAGTCAACCATTCATTCTCCTTCAACCAGCTGCTTCAAAATTGCAGCAAGAACACACAGCTTGGGCGTATGCGCCAAGAAAACTGGAAGATGTTCCAGTTTAAAAAACTTTCTACTTCCATTCTCATTCCTACATCTTCGTCTGAAATAAAGAAAGAAAGAGAGATTTGAATTAAGGAAGAAAACCAAGAGAAATCTAGAGAGAGAAACAAAAACCAGAAATACAGAGAGCAATCCGACCTTATTTCGCCTCCAGGTAAGCTCCTCTCCTTTCTGGTACCTTATGCCTTCTTTCTTTAGCTTTTCACGGTTCCCTTTCACAGAATTAAGCTTGCAAAACACCGCAGCAAACACCAAACAGAGGGGTTCTTCTCTGCTGCACCAGAAGCGGCTCTGTGTTCGGTAAGCTTCTGTTCTTTTCTATCTTCGATTTTTGTTCAATTTCAAGTTCTATATTAGTTTAATGATGTCTTAGGATGATTAGGAATTAATTTTCCATGATAGAAACAGCCCAGAACCTTCGAATTCGACCCAAATTCGTCACCGACTCTGTACCGCTGCACAGGCGAGTTGCCGACTGTTTTTCTTGTTGCAGACATTTTCCATTCGCGCGTTTTGCATTTCGCTTCGTGCGTTAGTGAGGTAAGAGAGACAGTAATCTAGTTTATGTAAATTTGGAATTTTATAGGCGCATTTAGAAGGTGAAAATCGCATGAAATTTACCCCCAGCATGCTGTTAACAAAAACAGTGTGTGGGTGTGTGTGTGTGTGTTCATGCATATTTTGTGTAATTAAAACGTGTTTAAGTGTTTAATGAAGGTTGAATAATGTTTATGAATATATTTAAAGTGTTTTAAATCAATCACAAATGAAAAAAATGAGATTTTGGATAAAATGGAGAAATCTAGAAATAATTGAGATTGATTGGAAATTAAATCAAAATAAAAAAATATATATCTAATAATAATAATAATACTAAAATTAAAATTTTAAAAAAATTAAAAATAAATAAATAATTTTTTCTAAAATTTAATTAATTAATTAAAATTAATAGAATGAATTAAATTAATAAATTATTAAAATTAACATTTAATAAATATGAAAAGAAAAAAGGGATTAAGATTTTAAAGTTAAAATAGGCGTATAATTTAAAATTAGAAAAAAAT
>NW_019014544.1:552703-565058 GCF_000150535.2 Carica papaya
ACCAAACGTGGAGCTGTTCCATAGTATGTCATTTTCCACAATGGTCCATGCTTCACCAAAAAGTTATAGCTTCTAGGCAACTGGTTGAATGGCCATGGTGTATGATCCGACCACAAATCCGTGACAAACACCTGCAACTTGCACTCTTTACACACAGAATATGATCAACAATATATAGTTATACCCCTATAACACAAACCCCTAAAACCCTTGATGTTCCAAGTGCTGCCCAAGAAAAAGAAGACAAATAAAGATAGATCAAAATCAAGGTCTTCTTACTTGTCTTAATCTGGCTGGAAAGAAAAACAAACTCAACCAAACCCATCCAAATCAGTAAAGATATTTTATCAAACGCAAAGAAACCCACCTAACCAGTAATGAGAGTATCTTAGTTAATCTTTTTTCTTTTTCATTTTCTCAGGTTTTCAAAGAGTTACAAGTACAAGAACTATGTGACTCGGTATTTTTCTCCATGCATGGTTCTCATAGTAGCAAGATGCCAACTTTTAAGAGACAAAAAGCTCCAAAACTTACCTGGTACTCATCCCCAAATTCCTCATTGAAGGTAGCCTTAATAGCTTCTGCAGAAGCTCGGTGGCCACCACCAGTATCACTCATCAAAATCAGCACTTTTTTTGGGTGATCAGCCTCGACGCCATTCAAGGGCAAACCCTCCTCCACCCAAACTCCGGCGTTGCCATCTTCTCTCAATCCATTGGTATCGTCCGAACCAACTCGAACAGAAGCGAATCCAATTGGGATCCTATCACAATGTAACCTAATGACTCTATTGAACTCACTCACAATCCTACTAATACTGGAAGAAGCATTGCTTCTGCCACTCAAACTAAGTGAAGCAGCTGTTACACTGTGCCTCTTTTTGGCGGTTGAGCCCTTAAACCCATTAAAATACAAGTAATTTGACTTAAATGAAGAGCAACCATCTGAATTTCCGGGGTAAAATCTAGCATTAAACGTAAAACCACCCAATCTACCCACGAAATCGAAGAGGGTACCGGATTCCTGAGACACAGTTGAAGAGTTATGCATGATGGGTGGTGTTTTCGTGGCAAAAGGTTAATAGAAGGGCCTAACAAATCAATCCATAGCAGTCCTTATCACGTAAGAGTAAATGAGTCGCATGAAAAAACAATCTGCAGAAGATAACAAGAAGAAAACGAGCGCGAGGAGAGAGAGGGAACATGTGAGTGGTAGATGGTTGAAATTGTGGCAGAGAAGAGAGAGATAAACGATTGAGAAAGAAGGAAATCTTGAGAAGGGTTTTGCAGCCACAGATAGAGGATTTGTTAGAGAGAGAGAGAGAGTAGATTCTGGGAATTGAAAAGAAAATGCTCTTTGGAAGAGATGGAGCCAGGGTCCACATTCAATTGGGTCGGGTTGGAGTCTTGGTTGGTTCATCATGAGGTTCGTGCTTGGTCTTTTTTTAGCGGCCACGTTCTTAGTTATCTTATGAAGTTTACCCTAATGTATTTTTTCATAATTTATTAGGTATTATCAATTGATTAAATGCTTACTACTGATTTAATCTACAAAAACATTATATTGTTTGTCAGAGTGTGAAATTATAAACATCTCTCTCTTATTTATTAGATGATATTCTACTATGATATCATTAAATATTTATATGTTTGTAACGTATTGGTCATTAGTAATTTAAAAGATTTGTCAATTAATTGTAATAATTGTGGGGGAGTAATCAAAACACAAATATATATTGAACACAATTTTGATGATTTATATATTACACTTATTGATAAACACCCAATTTTCATTCTTGCTTTCTGTTTGGGGTCACCGACATCAATAAAAATTTTCTTCTTTAAAAATTTAATATTGTGAGTTTGGTGGTGCAAAATGAAGTGTGAATTTCGTGCCGCATATGCATTTTGCAGCCCATGTGGTGAACATGCAATTATAAATTTCAACATAATATCAACTTCTAATCATTATACTTTTCATGATATAATTATATCTTAGGGCGTTTTAATTATTATTTTTAATTTTAATTACTTTAATTTTAATCACAAATTAATTATAAATTAATAGATTGAAATCAATTATTGATATAGCAAATATGTTGAAAAACCTCACAAGTAACAAGCTATTAGTAGGCTATGAAGGAGTTTTTATGATTGAATTGATAAAAAACAAACATAATATAATCTATTTATAGATGAATGTCGCAAGAGTCTTAATAAGAAAATGACTCCTAATTGACAAACAATGTTATCTTTGATAGTATTTGGACTTTTAATAAAATCATAATTTTTACGTGACATATTACACGTGATAAGAATTTTCTATTAAGAAGAGTACTCAGCAAGAACTCTTTAAAAAAGAGTGTGTAGCTTGTGTATAAGTTGAAAGATGATCATGCCTTTATATGATAATGACTCTTTATTATTTATGAGATTCAGGTTGAAATTCGACCAAAATAAGAATAGTGATTGATAAGACTTGTAGAAGAGTGATTGGCCGAGTGTCAAAGACTTTTTAGGGACTCTTTAGCTTATAGAAGAGTTATGGTCGAGTATCCAAGACTTTGTAGAAGAGTAATTGACCGAGTGTCAAAGACTTTAGGGACTCTTTAGCTTATAAAAGAATTATGGTCGAGTATCCAAGACTTTTAGGACTATAAGTTATCGATTACCATGAGTTGTAAAAGAGTAAGAACTCTTAACAGTCGGTTTATACTAAAATTAACTGAGTGTCCATTACTTGTAGGGGAGTGATTGACCATCTTTTCCAGTGGCTTAATTAGACTTCGCATCCATCTTTCATGTGTCTCTAAATTGGACTCAAACATTCTTTCTTTATTGATCAAATCTTGAATAAAAGCTTGAAAGATTTACTTAAGTTTCTTAGTCTCTAATCTAGTGATTGGCCCAGTAAGCATAATGATATCCTTCCATGTGGCCCATGCGCATATTGGGTTGTGTCACTTTATGCTCATCTCCATGTGGACGAGCTTCTTTATGAGTTATGTCTCGAGTTTCTTTATGAGTTGTGTCTTGATCTCCATCAAATTCAGTTGAAAACCATCAAAACCAAAACTAAATAGATAAAGGTAAAGATGATTTCACCATTATCAAAGCTACTTAAATACAATTGAAAATGATTTCACAAAAAATGAGGAAAACAACATAACCAATCAAAGAAAATCATTTATTAAATTTATTTGATATTTTCAATTAGTTCTATTTAAACTACATAATATTAACTTAGTGATGGCAATGAGACGAGTATAAAGTAAAGTTTAACAAACTTGAACTTGTCCCACCTTTATAAAAAGCAAACCCGAACCAAGAGTAAATTTTCAATTTTTTTTTATTTTTCAGACAGACTCAAGTTTATGAATTATTTTATATGAATTCAATCTAATTATTTTATTATATTAATATAAATATAATTATACCTATATAATATAAAACTAAATATATTTATCAATATGTATAATAAAATTATGCTAATTATATTATCAATAAAAATATAAATTTTATTTATTAATTAATATATTTTATTTATATATTTAAATATATTTATATTTATAATAATAAAAAACTAAAACATATACTTGATCTCTGGTTCCCCTACACTAATTTTATCTAAAAAGACTGAAAATAAAATGTAATTTATAACACCCAATCCTTGGATTTAGGCTCGGGATAATCAAAATTATATTAATAATAAATTTAAAAAATTAAAATTTTAATTTTTCTTAGAGATTTTGAAAAAATATACATTTTGGGTATATCTAAAATAATTTTTAAAAGTCAAGATCAAACAATAAATAAGAAATGACTTATTTGAAAAATAAAATAAAAAAATTGAGGCAAAACTGAAAAAAAAAATGATCACGTAGGACCACCACGTCAGCAACACGGCCAATCGTCATGCACCGCATGGTAAACAAATAGATACGCATCCAGACGGGAAGCCACGCGGGCAATCCGTATGCCAACTGATCTGATGGCCCAGATTCACTCTCGCGTGCGTGAACTGCCAAGATTCATTTTCTCTTCAAGCGCGATCGAATGGTCCTGCTACATTTGATCGTGTGGTTCTAATTTATTTTCCAAATAAGATAGATCTAACGGCAGAGATTGGACCATGCATCCTCGAACGGACGACCTGAATTGAAGTGGGAGGAGTATTTAAACTCTTCTTCCATCGAAACTCTAACCCTAGCCACAACTAGCCTGCCGAAAAAGAAGAAGAAGGGGGGCCGAAAGAGAAGCCGACTACCGTCATTGCCGCATCGGAAACCTTGCCGACATTGAAAGGTGAGTTTTTTCTTCCCTTTCAATTCGCATTTCGATTCTAAGCCACCCGAAAGCCATATCGGCGCTCAAACACCAAAGGAGAAGCCAAAAACAGAGGGCGGAGCTCGGCCAAGCCGCCGCACCTGCGACCCAAAACCCCTTCAATAAGCCCGAATCCCCTTCCTATTCCTTCTATTTTTTGACCATTGGATTCCTGACTCGTTTCTGGTGCAGGGCGAACAAAGAAAAACTATAACCGCGAAGGAGGAACGGCATAGCCACTGCACCGAAAACCCCACATGTCGATAAGTCTCGATTTTTTCCTTTTTTCGGCCAACATGGGCCACCTAACCTTGAGTTTTGCTGGTTTTTGCATAGGACCGGCTAAAACTGGCCAAAATCGAAATGAGGCACCATCATAGGCGGCGAAGTCGGCACCGGAGCACGGTGGTGCCATCATGTCGGAACCCTAAGCCGACTTTAAAAAATTTTAACCCCTTTTTGGCCATTTTTTGCGTATTCTTGGGATATTTGACGTGTATTTTTGGTTTTCGCAAAAAAATCTAAGAAATTCGGGAACCGGGAACCGCTAGAAAGTGCAATGAAAAAGACGGTATTTCGAACACCGACCTAGTGTAAGAATTTCTTATCAGTTCTCTCGTTACGGTTAATTAAAGTCTAAATAATAATAAACAGTAAAATTTTTAAATATTACCAACCCCTTATTAATTAAATATAGGTCACTGATGGAGCCGGTAACTGATCAGTGTATAATTGTCCTAGTTTATTAGTACTGCTTATTTATTGATGTACTATTTTGTTTATTTACTGCTACTACATGCACTTTAATTCATTACTTTTAATTGTTTCCTCGCTTATTAGTTTACTCAACCATTTTGTCTCTATCAATTAACTAGTTTGAATGAATGCCTTGATTTCGCATTCTTTAATTATAGAGTATTAAATTATATTGTTTATTTATTATCGTTTTATTGTCCTATAATCATGAAATGAGATTGTTGTATGTAATTGGTGGCTACATGATGATGTGGACATATATATATTAGTTAACGTTATCAAACTAAAGGACTTACCGGGTATCATGGAAAAGAGTGTACGGACCCGATACATAAGACAAACCCTACCATGGGTGTTATTCTCAGTTGAACGGAGCTGAAAAGTCTCATACCAGAAGGGGTTGGAAAGTGTTTTATTCACGCTCATATCGGATGAGGTATTGAGGCGGTGGTATATTTGGCTCCCATTACTGAACAAGGTATAGGGGCAGTCGGTTGATTAATATAATGGATATTGGATCTGTAATGGCCCCAGAAATTAAAAGGAAACACATATATAAAATTCTAAGTGTGGAAGCGAAATAAAATATTATGATTAACATCCCTTACACAATAACCAAAACGAATTAAACGTATGTAAGAATAAGCTAACTAAAGTAAATACTAGAAATGAATACTATAAGGAAAACTATAAAATTTTAATGCATCTACTCGCCGTCTTCCTGCAGAACGAGCTCGGGAACCAAATCCTTCTGATCTGAAATGGTTAAGTAAGGAATGAGCTACACTAGCCCAGTAAAGATGTCACACTATCTCACTGTCACAGAAGTAAAGGTTGGAAGAAAATAAAAACGACCAATGGAGTATAATTTTCAAGTAAATTTATTTATCAATAATAAAACCTTTTAACGTCCACTTACCTCGGTGAGATTCATGAAAACAACTTATGAAAATAATAACATTATAATATCATGAAGTCATACGCACACTGTAACATAACACATGTTATACTTTTAATATGTTAATCACCAAGCAACAAATTTTCTCTTTTACCAGCCTACCAGTATCTATGGGGATCCATAGGGGTTCCCGCCACACGTGAACCATTCATTTTTAACAATTTGATTCCAAGGCCGTCCCCATACCCTGTCCGGTATGGGCGCCAAAACAATAAACCTCAATACCCCATCTGGTATGAGGGTGAAGCGGGCTGTCTCTATACTCCGTCTGGTATGGACACCAAAACATTTAAAGTCTTCATACCCCATCCGATATGAGAGACAACATTCCCGATAGGGTCCCCTATAGACCCAGTCCGTCCACCATCTCCCAGGATCTCTAGTGAGACTGTTAACCTATTCATTTATCAACTCAATCCCATTCCTATTTATTCTTAGTCTCAATTACCCAATCAAATATGAATATGTAAACCAGTAACGAACACCAAACAAGACAAACATAACATCGGGTTCACAATAATCAAACCATAATGAATTAAACAATGCATCATGCATACGAAGTCACAGAATAAACAAATCGGATACTACACTGCATTTAGACTGTAAAATAAATCAAACAGGAACTGACCGAAAAACATATCCGATTCAGGCTCTATTGGCAACCTTAATTAATTATACATATCCATGAATTCATAAAATATCGTTTTATCATTTATTAGACTTTAATACCGTGATAAAAAATAGGTGAGAGATCATTACTCGTTTCGGAGTCTGAAATCGAGTTCTCTCTGTGCCTACGGGCAGTCCCCTAGATTCCCCTGAATTTTTCTCCAAAACTGAAACGCACTTCCGGTACCTGCACATGTCCCCAAAAAACCCAATCAGACCCAGGGCCTATTCGGCCAATTTCAGAATTCCGGCACGGCGGCGATCCACCTCGGGTTAGCTGTTTCTGACCGTTTTCGGTCGAATTCGGCCAAACTTGCATTAGTTCCTGTGATAAAACACCCATAGGGCCCTCGGTGGGGCAAAAAAATTCAGAAAATTGAGACTTACTGACGGCGAAGCCCTCGAATACGGCGGCTCCTCCGGCGCGAGTCGCGATTTGGTATTTTGCTCCGGTCAACCTGTAGAGGAAAGGACGGTGATCATAGTGGTGTAAAAATTACATCGAACGGGAATCAGAAAGGGCCTCATCAGAGGCAAAAATCGAGGAAACCCGCGGCGGCGCCATTGGGCTTTGACGATATTTTTTTGCCAATTGGCCAGTGGTTTAGCTCCGATTTGGCCACAGGTGGGTTCAACATTGAAAACCGAGCTAAATGGAGAAATTTTACCTCGTTTTACGGCCGGAAGGTGCTCTGGTGCGGCGACGGGTGGCGGCGGTCGGTTCCTCCTGTGGCTGGGTTGTCTTCTCCGGTGAGGGTTCTGGCGCCTAGGGTTTGGGGTTGGGTGTGGATGAGGTTATTTATAACATTTTCCTTTTAATCTGAGTCGTCCATCATGTTTTAATCTGAGTCATCCAATCGCGATTAAATTGGGAATGAATCTGGACCGTCCATCACGATGCGATCTGGGTCGTCCGTGCGTGATTCAATCTGGATCGTCCGATCGCGTGCATGCGGATCGCCCACGTGGCTCCGTCCCCGCGTGGCCTCCCGCGTCAGTGTCCCTGCCACGCGGCGTGTCCTGGTTGGCCGGGGATGCTGACGTGGTGTTTGAGAACTTAAAAGGTGAGTATGCAATTAACATTTTCAAGTTAAATGAATTTACCTAGAAGAAAATTAGCTTTATTGGGCATTTTACGATTTTTACCAACATTTGATTTTTTGTATTAGTAGTAAAGTGTTGATATTCTTACTTGATTAGTGTAACTCGTTCTCCCCTTTTATTAACCATTTTAGATGAGGATGACCAAAATTAAGATCCTGAGCAAGTAAGAAAGTTAGTAATTAAAGGTTGTCTCCCGTTTTTTACCAGTTGCGCAGCGGAAGTCGACCACATAGGTTTTTAGTTATACTTTTTTTTTTCTGTTATTTTGATTTTCTTCAAGAGACATTCTTGTGTAATCATATTGGGCATTCTGATTAAACTATGTAAAGAATGTAAACCCTAAATTCTTAATTATTTCTATTAATAACTTATAAATTTTAATATTATTATTCAATTGAATTTTGGACCTTTACGCAGTTCCTTATATGAAACAAATCGGGGGCCTTATAGTCATTTTGTCCTAATAATGAATGAGCTCTTGTTTACCAAATTAATTTCACCACCTACGTGTTATTTTTAGATCATTTTTAAAATTTTAATTTGATGAAATTACAGAAATAGCACTTGACGAAAAAAATCAAGAGATTACATCTTAAATGTTAATTATGTTACTCCTCATGATTGTTAAATATATGTTTCAAGTAAAGATAGAATGAGATGCAGTGGAAGTTTGAAAATTAAAAGTTTAAACAAAGTTTTGTTAATAGAAGGTACAATAAATATCCTGAAAGTTTATTCTTCTTCATTTTTAAGTTTAAAAAAAATAATAATTTAAAAGTTCTCTCCCTAATTCTTGTGCAATTTATTTTGAAATTCACACTATTAATTGTTTAATTATGAGAGTAAAAATCTCATTTAAAATTATAAAAATTAAGTCCATATAAAATTGTCACGTTCATTATACATTTGTGTTGATAGAATTTTTATTTTAATTTGTAATCTATAATTCTACAAAAACTTTGGTGGCTGTACAAATTTGACACACTTGTCGTTGTGTTCACATGACTTTCTAAACGTAACTCATAAAAATATAAAAAAATACACTATAAAATTCAAATTATGCAGCAAAAATATTTACGTAAAACGTGTCTTTCATGAAAACTACCTGGTCCTTATTATTACTTTTATTTTTATTTGCCACAACTTCCTCAAGTATATATAACTCAATATTAATTAAAATTTATAAGTTCCATCTTATTTATTTATTATTTTAAATATTAATTTATATTGTATTATTTATAAAAAAAAAAAAGAGGGGTAAACAGGCTCGTGCGAAATCAATGGCTGACGAGCCAAGCCTTTTTCTCATCATTTCACAGAGAAACGAAAGATCAGAGCCGGTCGTTCGTTTAATCCATCGAAGGGTCAATATTGGACGAGAAAGCGACCGCAAACGTCAGAACAAAGACCTGTTTTCGTTGTTGTAGTCATACTCCTACGAGTTACGAGTGATGTAGATGGGGCCCACACACGTGTAAATAGCAAGTCTACGGCGGGGACCCACCCATAACGAGCGCGTAAAAGAACGCGACTTCTCTTCCGATTAATTACGCAACAGAAAATGTGTTCCTTTCACGTTTTTACTTTTTACTTAATTTGATATGATTTATTATTACATATTAAATTAATTAATAAAATTAAATACAGAAGAAGTCAAACTTCATGGTAATTAAGTTCTAACATTAAATTTAATCTTTTAAAAACACATAATTATCCAACAATATATACACATAATATATATATATATATATATGTGTATAGATACAGAGACGCAGTCCAAAGAAAAAGAGTGAAGAAGCTTCTTGTGGCAAACAGTGGTGCAATAATAATTGTGAGGGAGAATTTCATGATTAAAATTAGGAAAAAGAAAAAGTCAAGCAAATTTGGAAAAAGCTTTAAACAAAATAATAGATGCCAATCATTATCCCGCATCAGTTTTACACACAGACCAAATTCATTAAACCAATTTGATAGAGGAAACAAATTAATTAATAATTACGCATTGACCCATTTTATGATCATCTACAATCAAGATCAATGGCTAAGAAAATATCCATCCTATAATCAACACAAACACCTATCGATCATCATATCAGGAAAAAGAAAAATAGATCGGAAACCCAATCAAGTCATGTATAGCTCTTTTATTGTAGTGGCAGCCAATCCATGAAGGGTGAAAAGACTAGCAATCTCGAGTTTTCTCTGTGGGCGAACTCAGTGGAAAGAGAGTCAAGAGTTCCGGCGGCTGGCTACTTCTGGGAGTATTCAAGGGGGAGGGATGAAAGTAAAAACCCTTGTCGGCGATGGCTTTTTCCTCCTCAGAAGAGGGTGATTTGCTGCTGGGACTGTGGAAGAAGAGTGAGTCGGATCCAAGTGGGGTGACGGGACTAGGAGTGGGTGAGTCAGGGTTGTGAGTTTGGCGAGTTGGGGAATCATTACAAATCAAGCCGAGCTTGATTTCGAGCTTGCGCATGGAGTGCCTCCGTTCTTGGAGCTTGAAAGTGGAGCGTCGGGGAGCGGTGGAGTCAGCGGCGGCGGCGGTGGAGAGAGAAGGTTTGGATGAGAGCCTGGGAAGTTTGTGGGAGTCAGTGGCTAAGCCGGTGAGTCGCTGAACAAGATCCCTGAAACTGTTAGTATCTGCTTGTACAAAGGTGGTGGGAGCTGGGGATGTTGGTGGAATGGCGTGTAGATGGTGGTGTCTTTCCATCTGGAGGAAGCAAGAGAGATGGGAAATGAAATGATCATGTGAATGAGAAGGGTTATATGTGTGTGTATATATATGTATATATATAAATATGTGTGTGTGTACGTGAAGTCTTGGAATAACTGTTTGGTTTGGGAGAAAGTGATTTTTCTTTTTCTTTTCTCGGTTAGAAAGAAAGTACCTCAAAATTAGCGTAAAAAAGGTCCTGCAAAATAATCGCCATAGTTGTCATGGCCCCAACTGTTATATTTTACTTGTATAACAAATAAATTTCTTTTATGCAATTTATTTATAATTTAATGTTGTTTTAACTACGTAGTAATATCAAAATTTTAAATATAATTGAAGAAAATATATTTATTTGGAAATAATAAAATTTATTTATAAATGATACTAATCTAACTAAGAGATGATGGATTTTTTCAATGACGTTACGAATATATATATATATATAATAATAATATACATATATAAAAAAAATCTAAATACTCATTATATTACTCTTTATTTTCGATTTACCCATTAATTTTATTTGCAGAATATTTTTTAAAAAAATAATAGAATTCAACAACATTTGAACCTAAAAAAAAATATAAATTAATTTTTAAATAGCATTTTATTCATCAATATAATTTGATCAAATTAATAATTTATTCTAACACACGTTTCTAATTACTAATCCATAGACACCTTCTTCTTTTTTTTTTTGTTTACTTACTTTTCTAATAAAATTACTTGAATAGGTAACATAAGTACACATATAGTCAAACCTCTCTAAATAAATTTTGCATTTTTCTTTCTTAATTCCTTTTATTTTTAGTATTGCATTTACTTTACATATTAAAGATATTAGTTTGTATGAAATTCTTACTATTATTAATTTTACACTTGACAATTACCTTGGTTTAGTTGAAATTAATATTTGATATTATTAATATTATTATATCTTACTATTAATTGTTGCAAACTTTTGAATTTTTAAATTTAAGAAACCCAATCTATCCTCTCTTTTATTGCCATAAAATTTAAAGCTAATAGAAACATATTAGGGTCATAACCTTTTTTAGAAACCTACAATCTAGCATATGTTTTTCTCACATCAAATTATAATAAAATGTATTTTTTTTTAAACCAAATACATTAAAAAAATTAACATATTAGTTTTTAAAATTTGATATATAACATTTTTTTGTTATAATTTTGTAACACCCCAAAATACAATTTTTATGTAATTTAAAATTAATAAATATAATTTTTTAATTTTTTCTAATTTAATTTAGAGTAAAAATGAAGTAAAAATTGAAGAATGATGAAATTGAAAACAATTTTGGAAAAAATAGGTGAAAATTTTGTTATAGGGGTATTTTTAAAAGAAAAATCAGAAATCATGGGTCAAACTGTAATTTAAGAAAGTTCTGTCGCGTGGGACGCCCGGTCAGCAGCTCCGACGAACTAGGACGCACCGTGTGGCAGCGGATGCTAACGCAGTGCCACGCGAGGGAGGGGGGCCACGTGGACGGTCAGTGTGTCCGCGATCGAACGGCTCAGATCCGTTCCCGCACGCACGAACGGCCCATATGCGTTCCCTTCCCAAATGCAATCGAACAGTCAGATATGAACACGATCAGATGATCCAGATTATATCGCAATGGACAGTTCAGATTGGATCGCGATAGACGGTCCTGATTCACTCCCTATTTATCGCAATCAGACGGTCCAGATCAAATGCGATAGACGACCCATATCAAAAGCAGACGGATATAAATAACCCCATCCAAAACCAAACCCTAAACCCTACCGCCCAGACCCCCTCGCCGGAGAAGAAGACTCGACCGCCAG